>CM049826.1:30812493-30822493 GCA_027422435.1 Schizopygopsis pylzovi | reverse complement strand
TAGTGATTACGATAACTGGGTAATAACTAGGTAAATAGTTAATCCTGAACCTACCCCTAAACCTTTCATTAACTTATGTAGTTACCTTACATTGCCAGGACTTTCTTAGGTAAGTACATTGTAAGTGCAAGTAAGTACACATACTGTAAAATAAAGTGCAACCAAAATATTAATATTTATTATAGCAGAATTGTAAAAAAATAACATATGGTACATCACAAAAAATGCATACAAATATGCATAAATTCCATTTGTTAACAGTGCATCGTGCAATCATATTACATTTGTTCAAATAGCTGTAGTCAGTTTTTTTTTGGCAACACAAACATTTTTAGGGTGTTTTGCCGTGAGATCTAAGAGGTTTCACTTGTACATTACGTTGTGGGGTCTGTAAGTCTTTATTTTTTTAAAGAAATTAATACTTTTATTCATAAATGATGCATTAAATTGATTAAACGTGACAGGTAAGACATTTATAACGTACAAAAGATTTCTATGTCAAATAAATGCTGCTCTTTGGAATTTTTTACTCATCACAGTTCACACACGCACGCACGCACACACACACACACACACACACACACACACACACGCACGCACACACACACACAGACAAATAAGCAAGCAACATTAGTATTATTTCATAATAATCAAATAAATGCAGGTTTGGTGAGCATAAAAGACGTAAAACTCTTACTAACCCCAAACGTTGGAGAAGCACTTCTGAATGACACTCCCACATGATCTTTGTTTCAGTATTATGGCAGTTAAAATGTTAAGTAAGTGCTGTTTTTCTGCCTCTCTGCATCTCATTTTAATTAATTTCACTAGAGAGAGTGTTTTCTGGAGAGTAACGGTCTGAGTGTGTGAGGGAGGGATATGTAAATAAATTGAGCCATATCTCCTGAGTTCAAAATAATTAAAATAACCATCACAAGCATGTGAAGCAGCACTTTGCTGTTAAATGAAGCCTGGCTCTCATAGTATCTCTTATAAGTGCTCAGCTAAACCGCTTCCATATTTACAGCATAATAACCCAAAGGTGAGGATGAGGTCACCTGTATATTTTGTGTTGAAAACGGTCACACCAGTACATGCGGTTGGCGGCGACGTCGATATCAATGGCCACGGCGTTCTTCTGAGTAGGAACCACCTGTGTGTAGTCCCTCTTCACCAGGTCAATGCGTCTGATCTCGTGCCTGTTCGTGAACATCAGGTAAGGGCTTTTTCCTAAAACAAGCACAAAGACAAGTGATCACAGAGAGTTCACAGACGACTCGTTCTCGAAACGAAGAAAAGCTTTCTATCCATGATTACAAGCACCACAGATCTGTGCACTCTTACCTCAAAGAAACAGTGTTTACAGCCACAAACTATGGTAAATATGATATATATACACATAAAATATATATAAATAATATTTATTTAAATAAAATATTATTTATTACAAAAGATTTAGCTACAAAAAAATGTATATATAAATAAATAATTCAACAAATATGCTTAGTCAATCTTGAGATTACACTGGTGGCAGATTTGACCAATATTTGAAGCAGCTCTTTTCCAAAACGCTATAAATCCATTTTAATAGTTTTCATGAAAATGACATTTTTTTACCTAGACCCATACATTTTGTTAATAACTTCAATTTATCCTGTTAAAATGGTCTGTTGGCTCAGTCTGACACTATGTTAAAACCAAATGAGTTGTTATAACCACCTCTTGCCGGGTCCGTCACCATCACACCGAGCGGGCCTCGAACCTGGGATTTCCGGCGCGGGAGAGCGGGTTCAGCTCTAACAAGGAACACCAAAGCGCTACAGCTTTTAGCGTCAGTTCGCTTATGAGCGCCTCTTTAAGTAGAGGTTCAGGAGAGTGATGGTACATTTTATAACAAGGAAATATAGCGATGTTAAACATATGATGGAGCAGTGAATAGGTTCAGTACACAGCAAAATGGCAATGACGAACTCGTTTTTTTTAAATTTGTCGTTTATCGCGTTTTGGAAAAGAGCTCTTCTTTTGTTTCAGAATACATTAAAATTGAGTTTATATTTAATGATCTTTGACAGTGCACCAATATATATATATTTTTTTTACATTTGTATTTTTTATATACATGTTGTAAATTTATACTTAATATTTTTGTAAATATTTCAATATATGTAATATTTCACACCATAGCTATATGAACTATATAGAACAATATAAAATATTTCTTAAAATATAATTTATTACAAAAAACAATACATTAATAAAAAAAATCTCATGACTTAGGCTACACTAGTAGCTCTGTGTGTTGGTCTTTGCGGGCAGCCCTTAATTGGACATCCAGTCATGTCTTGCAACTCAATAAATATGTTTTCAAAATCATTAGGATACATAAAACTTAAGTAACATTTAATTATCTTTAAGCACAACTGAATAGAATTGCCATTCTTTTGCAGTAAACTGTCTTTTTATCTCCTCACAGTTTATTTCAAATTAAAACTCACCTTCACAACTCAAATACAAATAATTAAAAAGAAACATTCTGCTCAAGAAACATATCAGTGTTTAAAACAATTGAGCTGTTAAATATTTCTGTGTAAACTGGGATCAGGAAGTCATGCTGGATGCTACAACACTGCATGACCTTTATTGTAAGAGTAATGAAGATAAAAGATCAGAAACCATAACAAACATCTGTTTTTTTAATAGGAATATCTTACCCTCAGCTTTGCAGGTCTTGCTTACGGGGTCCATCTCATAACCCGGGTGACATTCACACTTGAAATCTCCTTTCAGATTAATGCAGATCTGACTGCAGGCATCAGGGTTGTCACACTCATCGATATCTGTGGAGTAAACAGACACGTTACTGCAGACATGCTCACTCGCGCAAGACGACTGAATATCATTACTATATCGTACGGTGTCTAGGAAAACTCTGTCTTTTATGATCTGCTATTAATCAAGGGCACATCATGCACTTCAAATATAGTTCTTACTGCGAGATCTTTTGAGTTTGTTATATATAGAGATATATAAGTCACACTCACAGCAGAACACGGTGAACAGAACACAGTGTCTTTAAGCTGAAGATGCACACTCTTGCCCAATATGAAATTCAATTAAATCAGCTTTACTTTTACTGTCAAAATCATCTCAACATTGAGCCAGGCCTGACCTCCACATGTCCTCTTGTCCAGAAGCTTATAGCCAGCAGGACACTGGCACTCGTATCCGATGGGACGGTCCACGCAGATGTGTGAGCAGCCTCCATTGTTAAGCAAACATTCATTTAAACCTTTAAAAGAGAGATGAGATGGGTTAAGATGCAGATTTTGAAAGGTACAGTGTCCTCCAAAAGTTTGGAAATACTCTAAGTGGCGTTTTGGGCAATAGAAATAGCAATTTAATGCACAATTGATGTTGAGAAAAACAGGTTTCCGTCATATTAAGGCAAAACAGCTTAAGTCTTGTGTAAAAGAAATGCATGTAATTGTACTGAATATGCACTTGTAGTGTTCCACAAATCTTAAAAGTTATTTTTTTTTTAAACTGTGCTTGGAGATAATATCAATAATGAAATAAAAGGCAACTTAAACAAGTACATTTTCATGACTTTAACACACTTAAGTGCACTTTTAAAAGTACATTTTAAATGATTATGTATTAACAATCTTTTGTCATGCTTTAAAATACACTTCTTTTGACTAGCATAGTAAAGCACGTGTAAAGGACTTGATTTAAATTTTAACTGTAGTGAAATTCAATATTTTATTTGAAATGAATAGATTTTGAAAGTACTAAATTGTAACTTCATCATTATAAATGTGCATTACAAATATACTTAATTACACAGCATACAATATTCAATGAAAATTACATTAAATATGTTTTTAAATATATGTTTACCATAAATAAATATTAGTACATTCAGTCAGCACACTGAAATTACAAATGAAAATGTACTTAAGTTCTACATAGAAAAAAATACACATTTTATACCAATTTAAACTACATTTTAATTTTATGTTATTACCATGTACTTGAGTGTCAGAAAACATTACATTCTTAAAAGTGCATCATTTAAAGTATAATATTTCCATAAAAGTACTATTTTTAAAAAGTGCTTTATTTTCTTTCTTTTTTTTCTTTTTTTTTACAAAGATTGCCTGACCAGATGATTTCTTTCACTTTAATGCAAAATACAAACCATATGAAAACAATTTTCACTCATTGTATCCAATCATCGATATGAAGTAATAGCAGATCTTGGATCTTTGGGCTTAGCCCCGGATATCCACTCACCCTAGAATCGCCTCTGGTTTGGATGTCCTGCCCGATTGTATTATCACATAGACCAGCCGTTAACAATCTGTCCATCACGGACTGCGAGCCTCTAGTTCGAAGACTCGTTCTCGCCCCCTACAGTGCAATTCGGCTAGGTATACATCCGCGCTAAAATATCAGGGTGAAAGTCATCATAGCTTGCGTAGTATAGACCCAGCTCCCAACCCAACTTTGAGAATAGATTAACGGCGATATTTTTTTTATCGCCGATAAGAGTCTCACGTTAACGCAGCACGTTAACGCCGATAACGGCCCACCACTAATATATATATAAATAATATTTATTTAAATAAAATATTATTTATTACAAAAGATTTAGCTACAAAAAAAGTATATATAAATAAATAATAAAAAAATGTATTCCAAAAAAAAAAAATAGCTTGTCAATCAGATTACACTGGTGGCAATTTGACCAATATTTTTTTCAGAATCATTAGGATACATTAAAATTGAGTTTATATTTAATGATCTTTGACAGTGCACCAGAATATATATATATATATATATATATATATATATATATATATATTATTATTATTATTATTTTTTACATTTGTATTTTTTATATACATGTTGTAAATTTATACTTAATATTTTTGTAAATATTAAAAATATTTAATATTTCACACCATAGATATATGAACTATATAGAACAATATAAAATATTTCTTAAAATATAATTTATTACAAAAAATTATAAATTAATTAAAAAAATCTCATGACTTAGTCTACACTAGTAGCTCTGTGTGTTGGTTTTTGCGGGCAGCCCTTAATTGGACATCCAGTCATGTCTTGCAACTCAATAAATATGTTTTCAAAATCATTAGGATACATACAAATTAAGTAACATTTAATTATCTTCAAGGACAACTGAATAGAATTGCCATTCTTTTGCAGTACACTGTCTTATTATCTCCTCACAGTTTATTTCAAATTAAAACTCACATTAACAACTCAAATACAAATAATTAAAAAGAAACATTCTGCTCAAGAAACATATCAGTGTTTAAAACAATTGAGCTGTTAAATATTTCTGTGTAAACTGGGATCAGGAAGCCATGCTGGTTTTGGTCTGCTAGTTAAACAAGCAACTAACTAGCATAAATCAACCTGGAAATGACCTTTATTGTAAGAGTAATGAAGATAAAAGATCAGAAACCATAACAAACATCTGTTTTTTAATAGGAATATCTTACCCTCAGCTTTGCAGGTCTTGCTTACGGGGTCCATCTCATAACCCGAGTGACATTCACACTTGAAATCTCCTTTCAGATTAATGCAGATCTGACTGCAGGCATCAGGGTTGTCACACTCATCGATATCTGTGGAGTAAACAGACACGTTACTGCAGACATGCTCACTCGCTCAAGACGACTGAATATCATTACTACATCGTACGGTGTCTAGGAAAACTCTGTCTTTTATGATCTGCTATTAATCAAGGGCACATCATGCACTTCAAATATAGTTCTTACTGCGAGATCTTTTGAGTTTGTCATATATAGAGATATATAAGTCACACTCACAGCAGAACATGGTGAACAGAACACAGTGTCTTTAAGCTGAAGACACACACTCTTGCCCAATATGAAATTCAATTAAATCAGCTTTACTTTTACTGTCAAAATCATCTCATCATTGAGCCAGGCCTGACCTCCACATGTCCTCTTGTCCAGAAGCTTATAGCCAGCAGGACACTGGCACTCGTATCCGATGGGACGGTCCACGCAGATGTGTGAGCAGCCTCCATTGTTAAGCAAACATTCATTTAAACCTTTAAAAGAGAGATGAGATTGGTTAAGACGCAGATTTTGAAAGGTACAGTGTCCTCCAAAAGTTTGGAAATACTCTAAGTGACGTTTTGGGCAATAGAAATAGCAATTTTATGCACAATTGATGTTGAGAAAAACAGGTTTCCGTCGTATTAAGGCAAAACAGCTTAAGTCTTGTGTAAAAGAAATGCATTTAATCGTACTGAATATGCACTTGTAGTGTTCCACAAATCTTAAAAGTTAATTTTTTTTTAAAACTGTGTTTGGAGATAATATTAATAATGAAATAAAAGGCCACTTAAACAAGTACACTTTCATGACTTTAACACACTTAAGTGCACTTTTAAAAGTACATTTGAAATTATTATGTTTTAACAATCTTTTGTCATGCTTTAAAATACACTTCTTTTGACTAGCATAGTAAAGCACGTGTAAAGGACTTGATTTAAATTTTAACTGTAGTGAAATTCAATATTTTATTTGAAATGAATAGATTTTGAAAGTACTAAATTGTAACTTCATCATTATAAATGTGCATTACAAATATACTTAATTACACAGCATACAATATTCAATGAAAATGACATTAAATATGTTTTTAAATATATGTTTACCATAAATGCTTGTTAGTACATTCAGTCAGCAAACTTTATCCATATTTCAAAGACAGCAACATTATGAAATTACAAATTAAAATGTACTAAGATGTATATGAAGTTCTACATAGAAAAAAAAATCTTTATACCAATTTAAACTACATTTACATTTTATGTAATTACCATGTACTTGAGTGTCAGAAAACATTACATTTTTAAAAGTGCATCTTTTAAAGTATAATATTTCCATAAAAGTACTATTTTTAAAAAGTGCTTTTTTTTACAAAGATTGCCTGATGATTTCTTTCACTTTAATGCAAAATACAAACCATATGAAAACAATTTTCACTCATTGTATCCAGTGATATATGATAAAATCATGTTATAATAACAACAATTGAGGTATGCTGTTAGTAATAATAGCTAGTGCTAAATAGGTGTAGTCCAAATATAATTTAGACACATTGCCATGTTGTCAGTAATTATTTTTGTATCACTTTAATTTGCTCCACTTGTTTAATAATGTTGTGGCTTCCTTGTACCGAAAAACATGAGCCATGAGCTTTTTCTTTCATGTGGCAAAGAAATAAAAATTCTTCATTTAGGTGAGAGAGAGTGGCTGTCTATATTACAGCAATAACAACCAAACACATTTCCCATCTTCAGGCCTCATCTACATTCCCAAAGGTCTGTTTTAAAACTACACGCGAGTGTGAGCGATATTATAGAGAGAGGGTCAAAACAAGGTTCAAACTTTCAGGCACTGAAGAATCTTGATTTGGCGTGTTGAAATTAGCGTTGCATTGTTTGCAGTTGAATCCCAGGAACATATTGTGTCTGAAAGCTCGAGCGAGCAGCAAGACATATTGAGCATTCTGCAGACAATAATTTAATGAGGCAAGATGGAGACGGCTGTGTGGGCCAGAAATGAGCAACAATGTGCTTTCTCTTTCTTCTGCGCTCTCTCACAAGGTAGCATTTGAGGACCAGGTGTTCTTTCTAGCTCTCTGCGTTCATTAGTAGGTTCTGGCATCCTGACAATATCCATGGCAGTGAACAATTTGGGGCAGGGCTGCTTCGCTCGGAGCCAGCCATATGTCAAACGAGCAGCAGAGGATTCTGGATTAAAGGGGAAGACACTGATGGCATTAAGACGGAGTTATGAGCTCTTTCTCCAGAGACGGCGATTATTACGACACGTGGGTGAATGTGGCATTTGAGGGAAGAGGATAAGGGTGCAGGTTCGGTGAGGAAGCACACACACACACACACACACACACACACACACACACACACACACACACACACACACACACACACACACTCACACACTCACACACACACACACACACTGACACTCACACACACACACACACACACACACTAGAACAACCACAGCACGTCTTCATTCCTCTTTGATGGTAATGGGTTTTCTGAGAAGATGGTGATCCGTCAGCTCTGCCCCAGATAGTGCTGGAAATAGTAAGAATGAATAAAAAACCTTGTTTTCTTTGCCATATAAATTGCGATGCACTTTCAGTGGTGCTCCAGCAACTTTTGTAACCCATTTGATTCTGGATTTTTTTTATAGCATGAATCAAATACATGCTATGTAGTCACTAGAAATTCCTGGGAGATTTTTTAGGTTTCTTCCTGGACTAAGTCAAAAGAGCCAATCTGTAATCTTGATTATGTAATCGGATTCCAAAAATAAAGTACTTGTAATTAGATTAAATTACATTTTAAAATACTACTCATCAGACTAGTTACTTTTTATGGATTACATGATTCCATCTTATTTACACAATATAATTAATGTATTCGAAATGTATTGATTCTCCCTAATTCCTCTTTTTCATCTCATCATTTTCATTTCTAAAATAGCCTACCGCTTATACACATTCGGAAAGTCTTCCACAGACTTGGTCATTCATACAGAGACGTGGCATTAGTCAGGTGGATACACAGCATTTGGCCACTGGCTTTACAAAAATCATTTCAGGTTTAAGAAGTGTTTCAGTATTGCAACAACTGCCGATGAACACATTCATTTTTATTTGAATGATTATAATAAGTATTAATTTGACCAAGTATTATTGTGGAAGACGTTTGTCTTTCAAACACATTAAAATGCACAAATTCACCAGCGTTTTGTCATCTGATCCTCTTTCACCTAATACATTTTTATTTGAAGTACCCCTGAGATTTTTAATAAGTATCACATTTGCATGTTCATTTATCTGATGTATAGGGCTAATGGTCACATGACATGCAGGTAAATAAATAAAATATGTAACAAATCAGTTGGTGTTTTAAAATGATTCAATTCAATATGGTACAAGATCATCATATTTCAACCAACGTGAAAAACGAGATCCAAATCTAAATCTAAAAAATCGAATAGTTGTCTGATTATATTACCTAAAATGTGTCATGTAATGGATTACGTTACCAACTACATGTCAATCGGAATCCGTAACGGATGGTTAAAATTATTTTAAGGGGTCCTTGTTAAAGTGTAATTATGCATTTAAATGCTGAGTAGCAATATTAATTAACTATATGTACTTAATATTTGGTTAGGGTTAGATTTAAGGTTTGGCTTAGTGTTACTTGCATGTAATTATGTATAATTTATTCTTATTATAATAGTAAGTACATGCAACATGTGTAACAATAAAGTGTTACCACGGATCACAATTAGTAAGTGGCTCTTAATTCATAATTAATGGCTCTTACAGACAGAAATAGAATCAACTGGAGGGAAAATAAAGTCCGACTCTATCAATTCAAAATGAGGTATTTATTTTTACAAATGTTAAATCTTCAAATAAAATGTTAGGGTTACCTTTGCATCTTTCTGGAAAATATATATATAAAAAAAATGCAGTGTTTGATTTATAGTTATTTCAAAGCTTCAATGTGCTCTTATTATATCAGAACATCATTAATGTTTATTTAATTCTAACTAGTAAGTTTTTGTTAAAAACTAACCAAAATTAAAAATAATGTTTTTATAATCTCAGCACCGGAGAGACGGTGTTGTTTCCAAACAAAAGGAAATATATCGGTATCAGCGTCAGCTTTTGGCCAAAGATATCGTATACCGAATATCGACAAATATCCAATATTGTGCATCCATAATTTAAAGACATGAATTAGTTATTGTCATGGAGAAAAATGCACAATTTTGATTATTAAAGATGAGATGTATTCTACTATATGCATGCATGAATTATTCACATCAACACTGAAGTGTACGTTTTACACATTTTCTAAATATTCCCAGAAGAG
>CM049826.1:30637493-30807493 GCA_027422435.1 Schizopygopsis pylzovi | reverse complement strand
TCACTATTACGAATCTACATCCCCTCCAGAAGCCCCGTCTACTTCCACTCACTGATGACAATCTACATCCCCTCCAGAAGCCCCGCCTACTTCCACTCACTATTACGCATCTATATCCCCTCCAGAAGCTCCCCCTACTTCCACTCACTATTACGAATCTACATCCCCTCCAGAAGCCCCTCCTACTTCCACTCACTATTACAAATCTACATCCCCTCCAGAAGCCCCGTCTACTTCCACTCACTATTACGAATCTACATCTCCTCCAGAAGCCCCGTCTACTTCCACTCACTATTACGAATCTACATCTCCTCCAGAAGCCCCGCCTACTTCCACTCACTATTACGAATCTACATCCCCTCCAGAAGCCCCGTCTACTTCCACTCACTGATGACAATCTACATCTCCTCCAGAAGCCCCGTCTACTTCCACTCACTATTACAAATCTACATCCCCTCCAGAAGTCTGAGATCTGCTACTGAGCGACGCCTCGTGGTACCATCACAGAGAGGCACAAAATCACTTTCCAGAACGTTTTAATTCCCCGTTCCTGGCTGGTGGAACTCACTCTCTTTTCTTAACCTCTCCCTGTCTGGCTAGTATTTGCTCTGATTGAACAATGCCTAGAACTTTGTATTGCAAGCACTTCCTGTGTCCGTTTGCCTCTTCATAATGTATCAATTATTGTATTCCTCAATTGTAAGTCACTTTGGATAAAAGCGTCTGCTAAATTAATACATGCAAATTTAAATGATCAGTATTTTCATTTTTTTTTGCCATTTCCCATTCATTTCCTATGGTCGGTCATTTTTGACCGAAACACATCAGTAATGGTCAATGGAAGCTGAAATGAGTGAGCTTGACATGCCAGAATCAATGAGCACCGTTGAGCTTTCTCTGAAAACTTGGATTAAACTGCTCATTTAATCAGCAGTGTGTCTAATAGCAAGTATTTCGAATAGTATGTCTAATAGTATGTCTAATAGTACACAGTATGTACTGAGTATATGTATGTGTATATTGCACATTGTCATCTGTATAAGTCTGTAAGTATGTACTGTCTATAAGTAAATGTTTTCTGCACTGTTTGGAGCACACTCTCAAGAATTTCACTCGCCAAGACACATGTGGTGATGTGATAATAAAAGTGATTTGATTTGATGTATTATGTTTACTACAGATCTGTCTGTATGATATTTTAAAGCATTAAAGTTGTGAGTGTGTGAACTTTCACTGATGGTAGATCTGTCAGAAAATATACTTATTTGTGTTTCCAAGATGAAAGAAAATCTTACGGGTTTGAGTAATGACCAAATTTTCAATCCCTTCAATTTAAATAATTTCATCTTCTTTCCACAAACTGACAAATTGTCACATCAGGCAGTGAAAGATACATGCTTCTACCGTAGCTTAACTTAAAGTCAAATCTTTTCTCTTTTTTTTACCCATTATAATGTGGCACACAGATAAATAGTGTTATGTGTGAGTTGCGCAGAGTAGTCGCTACATTCATGAACATCACCACTGTGCCCTTAAGCAGCCCATTTAACCCCAGAATGCTCCAGGAGGGCTTTCTATATAATAAGTGCATTGGAAGATCAGAAACATTGTACTCTACACAAATACAAAAACACTTGGCTAATGTACTGCAAAAGTGCATGAAAAAGCTATCATTGTTCTATGACGTTACACAACAATGGAGTGTGTGCTGCCATCACTGTCAAACTAAATTAAAGTGTGTCTCCACACCAAATGCTTTGAGTCACGTGACAATAATGGCTTCAATAATACAAATTGTCTTTGCGTGGGTGGAATAGATAATAAATGGCAGGCAGTCAGAAAAAAAAATCTGCCGTGCACCGTCGCCTTCCATCTTTGGCAAAACCTCACAGTATATAAGATAATTTAATTCCCATCGCAGCATGTCAGTGCGACATGCCCTTCAGAAACATTGTTGGGGTCATGTGACCCTCACATTGAGAACTCCTGCTGAGATTCCTGCACAGATATTTCCAGAAATGTGGTGGAGATGCCGAGCACCTTCATGCACATTCACTGGGAGTGTTTGCTTTGTGTACATCAATGCAGCAGCCAGCAAGTTCAGTAGATGGAAAAAGAGTCTGAGAGAAAGAAAGATGAACCATGCAACACACAAAGAGACAAACGGACTGATGCACACACACAAATACACATAAACATGCTACAAAATCAATCCAAATTCTTGCACATCCTCTTAAATGTCCCGGTTATAAAAGAGCATTTCTCATAAATATAATGTACTGCAGAAAGCAGTCAGTCAGGCCATTGGGTCAAACGTTTTCATTTCTGTTTTTATTGTTTTTGACCCATGTAACCTTGTATTCTAATAAATAAGACTGTTACGACACCACCATTTTAGGTACCAGTGAAATCAAAACCGTGCTTTAAGATTTTCAGATAGGTAAGAAAGGTAAGAAATACTACAGGAATTGAATCGAGTTACCAAATGTAAAATAACACTGCATAGTCTGTATAAAATTAATACAGATTCATCTTCATGAAAACTACAAAAAGTTATTCGGTCAAGAGCAATGAGTGATTTTTCTGTCTTTCGTTGTTTGATTAGCATTAATGACAGGAGCAGCAGGTATACTGGGCTGCTGTCACTTTAAGACCTAACGCACAGATCTAATATACTGACACATCCGATATCATTTACATTCACTTAAGAAATAACCAGTGATGTTGGATACTACCCAAGACTGGCATTCTGACAGTTTTGTGTGCATTTGTCAAATCAAGCACAATACGACAAAATGAAGCAAAATAAAATCATTTCGGTACACATGCTATCTAAGCTTAAATGTTTTCAGATCTCTTGAATCTTTAAATTGGCAAGACTTAAAAACAAAGACTTTCTCATGCAAAATTGACTTCATTCTCGAGCCCTGCAAAGGTATCGTAATAAACTGGGTGAGTGCAAAACTTTTATGGCACAAAAACAATGAGCATCATCTACAGTCGACCCAGTTGGCCAGAGTAAGACAGTGGCTGTCAACCAGGGGGCTTGGGCCCACTATTATTACTAATAATATTATTAATTAAATTAATCAAAATCAAAATGATTATTCAAATAAATCTCTTAATTAAAATAAACACACACACATATGATATCAAAATGTAAATGTGTGTATCACCCCAAATAACATATTGTTCTTGCTTGAATATTGCAATAGAGTTTCAGACAATAGAGTTTCAGGCCTGTTGTCATTTGCTCATTTGGGCCTTGATGGCACTAGCAACATCAAGGTCATGAGCTGGAAAGCTTGAACTGATAAAATGTGTACCTTAAATTCAGTGCATGCCGCTTTGAATAAAAGCATCTGCCTAATGCATAACAATGCAAAAAAAACTACTGTAGATTGGGCTAAATAAAATGGGCAAAATAATGTAACAAAAATATGTCAAATATGCCAATATGCCACAAATAAATTGCCAAATATGTAAATAATAATGTAACATTTTCTAGCTACCTAACAACGATGGGAATTTGAGGAAATTAAAAGAACAAATTGCAATAGTATTTTGAATAATCAGTTAGAATAGATAGAAAATTATAAACCAAACTGGCATCATTTTCTAGCAAAAGTATATTTATGACGGTGATTTTATTTACATTTATTGCCAATTTTATTTTAAAAAAAATTATTTACAAAATTACAACTACAATTACAATTACAAATTGGTAACACTTTTTTAAATGCATGCATATTACTGGCACATTGGCTGTTTATTAGTACTTATAAAGCAAATATTAATGCCTTATTCTGCATGATCATATTTTAGATCCCTTAATCCTCCCCATGCTTAAACTTAACTACTGTATGAACTATTAATAAGCAGGAAATTAGTCGTTTATTGAAGCAAAAGTTGTAGTTAATAGTTAGTTAATTGGTCCCCAAACTTAAGTGTGACCTATATTTTCTTTGGCATATATAAATATAAATTACTAATAATTAAATATAATATATAATACTGTCAGAGAATGTACTGAGTGTACATGTACTGTACTGAGAATATTGTCAGGGCAAGCAAAATCTGTACTAGTGAAAAATAAAACACCCCTGCTCTGATAAATTTCAGTATGTAAATACATATTTGAGTGACGGATTAAAGGGTCACGGTTGTACCGTGAGATCCAAGCACTTTCTACAGGAAGTAAGTGAGAGTGCACACTCACGGCAGTCGACCTCATCTGACTTGTCCTTGCAGTCAGGGTCCCTGTCGCACCTCCAGGCCAGTTTCACACACTCCCCGGTGCCACAACGAAACTCTCCAGCACCGCACTGCAGTCTCCGGGTGGGGGGCGGAGCCGGCCGTCCAGACCCGCCCCCGCATCGCCCCGCCCACTCATCAGAGCCGTCAGCACAGTCAGGGTCGCCGTCGCAGGTCCAGGGCTGCGGCACACACTCTGAGCTGTTACAGCGAAACTCGTGTGGCCCACAGGTGGGTGGAGAGCACTTCTCCTCGTCACTGCCGTCTCCACAGTCGTCATCACCATCACAAACATAGACCGGTGCTAAACATTTGTGGTTACGACACTGGAACTCCCCCGCTGAGCAGGACCTGGCATCTGGGGATGAGAAAACAAAGACTTGATTAAGAAATGCCCAATTACAAATGAAGAGACTGAATGGCATGTGCAGCCATAAACCATATTTTCTGCATAGTGGTAGATCTTTTAAATGTGCAACAACAACAAAAAAGTATTTGAAACGATGAACTCACCACCCAGTTTGCATTGATTTAAATGTTTTGAAGGTGAAGTGTTAAAGGCTAAATTTATATATGCATACATATAATTGATAATATCAAACAACTTTGATAGAAAGGTGTGTAATGAATTATGTTGAATAGCTGTCAAATGTAAGTACACAATTAGATAATACCAATTTAGGTCAACCAATTACCAAGCAATGCTTAAGCAAAATATGGTGGTTAAACAAAGTGTCTGAACAATATTTGGTCCCAAAATTTGTATCAATTTTACTGGTAATCCACTGCATGAATTTTTGGGTATAATATGTCACAGTTTACTTTACTTTTGCTATCCTCGCTTACTTAAATGAACTATAGTGTCCTGCACCCCACTAGTAAAAAATATCAAACATTATATCTGGTGTCTGAATAATTTTTGGTTTGACTGTATATAATTATTTTTTTATCAGATTCACTTATAATGTTTTTACATATAAATCCAAAAATAAAACAAACAAAAAAAGTAACAAATAAAAAAGATACAATTAAGGTATGCTTTCATGCCCCCCCATTTTTTCCTTTCCTCTTGCAGTATGGCATTGTGGGTCAAATCAGAGGTCATGCCTGTTTGAGCATCTCTGCATTAAAATGATCAAAACTGACAGTAAAGACATTCGTAATGTTAAAAAAAATATTTTAAATTAATGATATTCTAACTTTTTTTGAAAAGATTTCAATAATTTGTGTATTTAATTTCTGAAATTCACTTTAACAGAAAGTGTGGATGCCTTTTATCTCACAGTATAGTCCTGTATTTGATGCACATTCAAGAGGCTTATGAATGATGTGCTCAGGCCTCTGGCTTGAGATTAGCCTAGATTAAGTGCAGATTAATGCGTGGGAACAGGCAATTATCATCATTGTGCCAAAACTCCCTCCATTTAGATGATTAATTTATTCCAGTCAGGAAGCAAAATCCTTACAGCAATTCAGCATGCAGTACAAAAAACATAATATATCC
Source organism: Schizopygopsis pylzovi (assembly GCA_027422435.1). Classification (NCBI taxonomy): domain Eukaryota; kingdom Metazoa; phylum Chordata; class Actinopteri; order Cypriniformes; family Cyprinidae; genus Schizopygopsis; species Schizopygopsis pylzovi. The sequence continues at coordinate 30,801,735 of CM049826.1, read as the reverse complement.
TCATAGGCCAGAATTTGCCTTATTTTCCTAGCCAAGTCCACATTTAAACTTTGCTTACTTAAACTGACACCACAGATCATTTGCAATCAACCATTAATGTCAGCAGTGGCTTGTGGAGGACTACTGCCATCCTGAAATTGTGGTTGGCATATAACGTATAATTTAAAACATATGATTTCCTTGTGATGCAAAGCTGTATTTTCAGCATCATTACTCCAGTTTTCAGCGCCACCTGATACTTCAGAAATCTTTCTGATTTGCCGCTCAATGTTGAAAACAGTTTATGCTGCTTAAATTTTTTGTAAGAACTGTAATACATCATACATTTATTATTCAGGATTTATTGAAGAATAAAAATGTACACAAGACAAAGGAACAGCATTTATTTGAAATATTTTGTATTGTTTTATCTGACACTTTTTTATCAATTTATTGCGTCCATGCTGGATAAAAGTATTAGCATTTTTATTTAAAAAAATCTTACAGATACCAAACTATTGAACAAAGTAATTGTGCGTATATTTCTCATATTTTGCCTCTTGTCTGTTAATATAAATGAAATCAATTATGATACATTTTCCAGACAGTGTTTAAAAAAAAAAAAAGAAATTGTGATAATGCCACATTCTGTTCAGTTAAACATTTGATTACATTATATTTATGATATTTTTATATATTATAATTTATAAATTTGTATTACTACTATTACTACTACTATGCAAAACCTTATGGAGCAATTTCTAATTGTATAAGCTGAAATCACTTTGGAGTAACCCTTTGAGTAAAAACAATAAAATCAATCCATTTAAGTGAAGCGCTCAAAAATATTTCATATTCTAGGTATATAAGGCGAAAAGGCAAGAAAAATGGTGCTTGGCAGAGATTTGGAGTCTGAGTGAAAGATGGATCTGCATTGATTTTTCTATAGCTCTGAGCTGCAGCCCAGTCAGCAGTGCTTCTTCAGTAGTGAATGCTGGAGTGAAGCCAGTTTACCCCCGTTCCCTGGAAACTGCCCTGCCGTGATGATGAGAGCTTCTGATTAGTAGAGGTGAAGCTGTGGGCCGCGGCCAGCCTGGGGGGGAAAGGTATGACGGACCAGTCCACCCACATTACACTCTACTAGTGCCCGCTGAAAGCCTCTGAACACACAATTCACCAGAGTCCAAGTTTCTTGTGTGGTTTATATACATATATATACCAGGAGACGGACAAACTTTAATGCTCTTGAGCACAATTGTACTCAAAAACAGGGCCAAACGTGTTTCAGTAATTCCATCAGTGGCAGCTGGTGCTAAAAATTTTTTGGGGGGCACAAACAAACTGAAAGTACGGGCGATCTGGTCCAAGCTCCTTGATTCTTTTTTTTTCTTCATCCGAACGCCTTGTGAACGGGTATTTTTGTAAAGATAAAACCGAATTTTCTTTCATCTCGAGATATTGCGCTTGCTTCCACATTAATTAGTACCTGTCTGTCAACTGACGAGCTGCTGCTGAGTGGAATGAGAGTCGTTGAGAACGGTCCAATCACATGAGGCCAAACATATAAAAACAACTTTGATTCGCTCTAACAACAAAAGTGGGAGGGTTCAGATCCTGCGCCCCAAGGACAATTTGAAACAAGCCAATTAGAGCTTAGCCTCAAATCACATGCTTTTGAAAAGTTTGTGTACCTACATACACACTCATTAGTCCGGCGAAAGAAATAAAGTTGAGATTTTTAGATTTTCAATAAATTATAATATAACTAACAGTAGAATACTATGACTAAATTAATTTATTTAGTTAATAATTGCGATATATTTTTAACTTATTGTTAACATGTTAAAGGGGGCTAACTTAAAGGGGGGGGCGGCGCCCCACCCGCCACTGAATTGACCAGCCGCCACTGAATTGACCAGCCGCCACTGAATTGACCAGCCGCCACTGAATTGACCAGCCGCCACTGAATTGACCAGCCGCCCATGAATTGACCAGCCGCCACTGAATTGACCAGCCGCCACTGAATTGACCAGCCGCCACTGAATTGACCAGCCGCCCATGAATTGACCAGCCGCCACTGAATTGACCAGCCGCCACTGAATTGACCAGCCGCCACTGAATTGACCAGCCGCCCATGAATTGACCAGCCGCCACTGAATTGACCAGCCGCCCATGAATTGACCAGCCGCCACTGAATTGACCAGCCGCCACTGAATTGACCAGCCGCCACTGAATTGACCAGCCGCCCATGAATTGACCAGCCGCCACTGAATTGACCAGCCGCCACTGAATTGACCAGCCGCCACTGAATTGACCAGCCGCCACTGAATTGACCAGCCGCCACTGAATTGACCAGCCGCCACTGAATTGACCAGCCGCTACTGAATTGACCAGCCGCCCACTGAATTGACCAGCCGCCACTGAATTGACCAGCCGCCACTGAATTGACCAGCCGCCCACTGAATTGACCAGCCGCCACTGAATTGACCAGCCGCCACTGAATTCCATGCAACAGTTCAGTCACTTACAGACACAAAATCCTTCAGTTTTGGAAAAGACCGGAACATTTTCATAAGATTAGAATAAATATTTAATCAGAATATTTGAAAATGTATCAAATTCATATTTGATTCGGATTTAATAAATAGTTGACCCTTTTCGCTCAAACAATATCACAACTAAATATAAGTAATGCAACAATACTGCAAATACAAAATAGCGAACATTTTCAGGTTTTATTTTTTTTATAGTTCATTGCCTTTATGCAAATTACAGCACCAGGATATATGAAAGAAGTTATATTCAGGTTATATTATATACATTTTATACTATATACAAGCTCTAGCATTTCACATACTATATGCTGTCAAATTAGAGCATGACTTTATTTAATCCAACATATTACTGTAAATGTTTGGAGTAATACTGCTGCTGTACTTGCTCTATTATATAATACTGTATGTATACTGTGTGCATGAAACCTTCCATGTAATATTTGGATGAGCTACTACATTTACTACAAATTTCATTACACAACAACCATGTTGAATAGAATACTGTACTCCACAATGCCCTGCACTTGAACCTACTGTACATTTCCTGTGATGAAGGAACCAAATGTTATATAAACTGTCTTTTCATATCTATTTCTTGACTCATTATTTGATCTAACTGACAAAAGAAGACAAAATAACTGCTTAATTTCCAAAACTACAGCTGGATGCTACTCGCAGAATAAACAATTGATCACAGTTTTCTCAAAAATATCAAGCAGTGCAACTATTCAGCATGGATTATATTAAGAAATGTTTCTTGATCATCGAATCAGCATATTAGAATGATTTCTGAAGGATCATGTGACACTGAAGACTGGAGTAATGATGCTGAAAATCCAGCTATTCACATAGAAAAACAGATTCACATAGAAAATAGTTGTTTTCATAAATTCAGAGATGTCTTAGATGACCTTAGAAAAATATTTTATATAGTAAGAAGTATTTAGTGTACACTTGCACAGTATGGCTGTATCAGAAATCATTCACTATTCCCTCCATTAGGCCACTAATATGGTTCACTTGAAAGAGTGAAAGGGATACTCAACCCCCAAATGATAATTTTTCATTTACCCCCATATGGTTCCAACTCCGTAAAAGCTTCGTTCGTCTTCGGCACACAATTTAAGATATTTTGGTTGAGACCCGGGATGCTTGTGACTGTCATTGACTGCCAAGTAAATTACACTGTCAAGGTCCAGAAAAGTATGAAAAGCATCGCCAGGATACTCCATCTCCCATCAGTGGTTCAATCTGACTGTTATGAAGCGACGAGAATACTTTTTGTATGAAAATAAAACAAAAATAACGACTTTATTCAACATTTATGCATGCATAACGTCTCCTCTGCGTCAGCGTAGCGACATTTTGGAGATTATCCCCTGGACGCAAAAAGCGTACACTCTTCTGTATCACTTCTATGCAATCAAGTGAGTGAATTCGGACACTGAGTGCACCAGAAGGACTGCCGCTTTTGCATAGTTTGCTTGCTGTTTAATAATCATTTGAAACGGGCAGCTCCAGTAGTAAGATTAAAGGATTTATCTTTAACTGTCACGGAAAATATGTATAAACCATAGTTTAAAAATGTAATAATCAATTTACAATGAATTTGTACCTGTGTTGTATTACGTGGACGAGCGCTGTTAAAATGAATGGCTGCGTGCGCCATCTTCTGGCGAGATGCGGGAATTAATTCGGCACGCGACTCTCACAGTGCATTATGGGTTATCTTTAGCCATTGAGTGTACATCGGTTGTACACTCGTTTTTGCACTGCATTGTGGGATTGAATGCGTGCACTCGAGAACGTCCACTATGGTTTCGGACACCACAAAAAATGGCTGCCCCCTCAAATAGTGCCCTATTTGAGGGTATGGGGGGCGATTTCGGATACAGCCTATGTCGTGAGAAGTATGCTAGTATTCTGAACATAATCTAAGATATCTCTTGTGTTTTTGAACAGCTAATAGATCAGGTACAGAAGCTGAACGCTGACGTTTGTCAGTAAACAGTAATTAGCGTAGCACATAGCCTGTGACCAGATTTGAAATGCTATGCAGGACGTTGCCTGTGATTTTACATGATGAGCAATTTGAGCTTCTAGAGGGACTGATAATCAAACCTGTTCAAGAGAATCATACATAATTCAATACATGGAAGACTCAATTAACCACACGCCAAAGAGAGATTGACTTTAATAAGTTACCCACTGCGCGCTAACGCTGATGAATAGAAGGGATCTGAGGAGGAAGAAAACACTGTACCAGCGGAGTGTGTTTTTGATTAATGACTAGCAAGGAGCATTTTTCTGTTACAGTGCATGTAGGTCTAATTTATGTACAGCGAGGGATATGATGGATACTGAATGATGATAAGAGTTATGACCGGGAATAAGTCAGAGATCTGAACCTCCTTCTCAATATGTGTTAATAGCATAGCATAACATATAGAGCTGGGACGTTTGTAGTCCTAAAACCCAGAAGAGAACTAGCATACAAACATAGATTCATTTATAATCGGTTTCCTGGTGATTTTTGATTCACGATTAGAACAAGGTCCGAGGTGAACATTTAAGAAGTTACACTCAGTCGTATCTCAAATGACAATTCTGAGGCAGGTTTTTCTCACTTTTTTTACTTTTAAGTTTTTAAGTTGCTAAATAACCCACAAATAAAATGACCAATTATAAACAAAATGGCAAATATTAAAGCAAAATAAGTCAGAAAACACAACAACCAGTCAGACGAAATGGAAAAGGCTATATTTTGTGAATGCAATATCTAGTGCTGATTGAACGAGACATCTGTCAATCAGTATTTACAGGAAGGCTGCTGTTTAAGAAAACTTTGCACATGTAAATATGTTCTGTCTTTACAGTGGATCGTAATATAGCATTCTGACACATTTCTGCAGTTCATTCAGAAAAATAAGTTTGAAAAGAGTTTTAGAGAGCACAAGCTAATCTTCATGTAGATATCTGACCAGAATATCACAAAAGCACACAACATGAATATCCTTCCTTAAAGCAGAGCTATCACAAATAGTGTCAAATGAACACAGAAGTCCACATATTTACAAGAAACAATGTTAGTCACACAATTTCTTCCTGTATATATATAGATTGCCAGATATCTCGTTCAGTTAGTGTTAATACCACTCACAAAATATACCGTTTCCATTTTCGCTGACTTGATGGTATTTTTGATTCATGATTAAAAATCTGCGGACTTTACTTTAACCTTAAATATTTAAATAAGTCATATCTCAAACAGGAATTTTGAAGCACTCACCACCAGAAAAGCTCAATGATTTTTATTTCTACCATATTTTGGATAGTCTCCGTTAAATGTATAAAAATACACAGATCCTCCATAGTGAATGTATAAACTCAAAAATTAGACACAAGCAAAAGCTTGTCGGAGAAAATAGTGAACACCAGCAATGGCTGAGGAAGGATTATTAAAGTGTGTAATTGTCTTTAAACCGCTTTATTAGAAAGCGTCTGCCAAGAACGTTAATGTTGAATCAAACTATAGCGCATATCAAAGGCAAACAGATAAATCAAAGATTGAAATAACAAACATATATTGGATGCTGGTAAACCCTCACTCTATGGCACTACTATTAAACTAATGCAGTACTGAGTAATACATGCGTTCACTGAGCTTTGTGCTAGTGCATTGAGACATATCCTGAGCATCATCACAGTGGATTCAAGTTATGAGGCCTTCAGCGGTGGATAATTAGAGGTCTATTACACTGCACAGACCTGGCAGAGAAAGGCAGGAAATCAATTATCATCAGGGCCCAGGTGAAATATCATTTTGAGCCAGGGCTCCGGTTCTCCTGGCTCGATACTGTGACATTGGCACGGATGTACTGATCAAGAGTCTGAGCGGTAAGAGATTGTCTGGACTCTCTGTTTATAGCTTGATGAAAATAGAAGCATGATTAACTCTATAGAAGGAAAGAATGGCTCAGTGCTGCCAAGACTTGTGCGGTTGATGAGGACGGCTGAATAAAATGCTGATTGATAGAAATCATTTGGAAAACATACAACCATACAAACTCGTCTTTCCAAAATGACTGCTTGCAGAAGACGCATTATGATTAATTAGGCTTTGAGTTTCGCCAAGTCTTTTAACAGCCATGAATTATCATCCCCCAGAGTGAAAAATGGTTGGAGGGTGTTTCATTTGCTCTTAATAGGGCCATTAACATTGTGATTTATATCTTGTGAGATTGCACAAGTTTTTAATGTTTCAGATGGACCGACAAGATAACGAAATGATCTGAAACTCTAGTTCGGGTTTCTATTTGTTATATGAATTAAACCCAATCTGTGGCACATTTTCAATGTAATTATAAAAGCAAACTTTATGGCCTTTCTGTGAAGCATTTTAAAATGACAAATGGCCATGCTGACACATTAATGCATTTTCAGCTAGTTTGTCTTAAATCCTCCGAGTGTGTCAACAGATGTGACCTGCAAGTTAATTACAGTGAACAAATGTAGACTGTAACGAGGAAATATTTGTTCTTTAAAGGGACCGAATCATAATCAGAAATTAACAAGACAACTGAATTAAATAAAACACAGACAGATAGGAAACATTCAATTATGTGCACTAAAGATAACCCCAGAAACTGCACACTGGAAATGAATTATTATTGAATGTTTAAGTAAAATGATTTAAGAAGTCATTATGTAATGATTATGATTATGTAACTTCTGGAAAGGCTGTTTAAATAAAGCATTGGCTGTAATCATTATTTATATAACTCATGGTACAATAATGTTTTAGCTAGTTTCAGACTTTTTACACATTTTCTACAATTATTATTATTATTTATTTTGAGTTTTTATTAATCTCTGTTAATGTTCTTAGTTTATGTTAGTGTAGCTTCATTAAATAATGCATACAGATAACCTTAAGACTAACATATTGATACTAACACCCAAATAACTTCAATTTTGTTTTCTTGGGACCTTTAACAGACACAACTTTTAATTTAAATAATGTATTAGAAATTTTTTGAAATTAATATTATGATTAATAAATGTTTTAGATGTGTTTTTCATTGTTAGTTCATGTTAACTAATGTAATTAATTAATGTTAACAAATGGAACCTTATTGCAAAGTGTTACCACATTAGTACTATTTATATGTATTATTATTACTATTATTATTATGTGTGAGTAGCTCAAAATGATCATATTTTAGCAGCTGCAAGAATTGAAAGAGCGAGAGACTAAACAGAGGGAGCATGAGATGCCATTAATGTGAGGCTGACAGTGGAGAGATACTATTATAATAAAGAGCAAGGGGAAGGGAATTTCCACAGCTTCTTAAAAGTAGGGCAGCGGGATTCACAGCGGGGGTCTGGGAGGACGTCTGATTGGCTGAGGTAAAACAACCGTGTTTAATAAGCAGAGCTCAAGCACCTCCCACCAGAAGTGTTGAAACATTCATTGATCATGACACATGAGCATGAGCTCTGCCACTAACATCAAAACCCAAGAGTCTACACAATTGATCAAGGAAACCTTGGGCGAGGATGTCAAGGACATGCTCTGCTACTCCTTAAGAATAATCACTTGGTACCACAGCCTTCAGCATTCGCTTTAATCTTACGTCGTCTTTGGCAACGTAAGTAATCGTCTTTGGCCACCCAAAGTTGAGAAGTGGTCTAATAAATGAGCTTGGCAAGCATTTCTCCTCTGTGTCTTCCCAGGTCAGGAATCTTGGTGTCATTCTGGACTCTGAAATTTGCTTAACTAAGTAAATTAATACAGTTGTCAAGAACAGTTTTTATCAGTTATGGATCATCTCAAGATTGAAATCATTTTTGTCTTTTAATGACCTGGAGAAGGTCATTCATGCTTTTATTACCTCCCGCCTCGATTACTGTAGTTCATTATATTATTCCTCAGTCATCCATTGCACGCTTACATGAAGGTCTTACATGAAGGCTTACTCGGGAAAAGAAAACTGACCACGTTACACCAATTCTAGCCTCTCTTCACTGGCTTCCTGTCCATTTTAGAATTCAATTTAAAATGTTGTTTGTATTTAAAGCTCTTAATGGTCAAGCCCCATCTTATCTCACAGATCATCTTACTCTTCTTTCATCCTCCAGATCTCTAAGATCTTCTGACAGGGCTTTCTTAGCTGTACCTCGTTCACGCTTAAAAACAAAGGGTGACAGGGCTTTTTCAATTACTGCCACTGGACATCCACCTTGCACCTTCTATTACAACTTTTAAAACGAAGTTAAAAACATATCTTTATTCCCAGGCATTTTAATTGGGATTTTATCTATGTTGTATTGTTTTACTGTATCATCTGTCATGTTTATTTTATGTTTATCTTTGACTTTGTTCAGCACTTTGGTCAGCTTTGCTGAGATAAATGTGCTATATAAATAAACTTTACTTACTTACTGTACAGTAGCTGAAGGCTTTCTGGATACCTAACCCACACTTAAAAATAATAACTGGGTATTAATTGAATTGAATTTCCTACATTTCACTACTGATTATACCCTGTATGATTGTGTATGTGACAAATAATAAAGAATAAAGAACCTTGATATGCAGATAAATAATCTTGTTTTGTTTCTTAAAAATGTTACAATGTCATTGCCTTCTCAAGTATTACCAGATTATAAATGAACACCACCCACCAACCAGACGTCTTAAATCTATTCTGAAGAGTTTCTATCATTTTACCAATAACACTTTAGTTTATGGATCAATTCTCACTATTAACTATTTGTTTATTAGCATGCATATAAATAGCATATTCGCCATTTATTAGTACTTAGTAATGCCTTTTTTTGCATGATCATAGTTTAGATCCCTTAATCCTACCTCATATCTCAATTTAACAACTACCTTACTAACAATAAAGACGTAGCAATTTAGGAGTTTATTGACACAAAAATCATGGTTAATAGTTAGTTAATAGTGAGAATTGGTCTACATAGTAAAGTGTGAGTATTTAAACCTTAAACCTCTTTACAACCAAACAACAACCTAATGTTTTTCTCTTCTTTTACTTTTCTTTCAAATAAATGCCACTTGTTTTTTTTTTTATAATGCAATGATATTCATATATTTTAATTGTAAATACAAGATAAACAGGCATCGTTTGACATTTACTGACCAACACAAACAACTATAGCGGCACAATTATGACAAATTATAATTGTTATTACTTCCAATGAAACTGATCACAATTATTTTGATCAATAGAATTATAGTTTTAAAAAGTAGAATTTGTATAGCTAGCTACACATTGAAAACAGGCTGAGTAGTAATTGTGTATCAGAATGATATCCAAAACTGTTATTGAAATGCTGAATAAATTATGCTCAATTCAAGCGACACTGCAGCACTCAAGATAATAATCACTGAAGCTGTCGCTGCAAGTTCACACAGTTTGACGCGAATGTTTGAGTCCTGAAGTTCAGTGTGAGTTCACTGCCTGAGTTTCTCACAAACACTCGTTACAATAAATAAAGCTGTCCATGCTGCAGAATTAATCTCTTATTCACTCTGTCCGTGCCTAAATGAATTTAAGTGAACAGTGCAGTTTTGTCGTACCGCTCTCTTGCAGTGATATTTAGTGCATCTAAAATATTCTCAAATTACAGATGATGCTTTGTTTTGAGGTGTCGAGGAACGTTTACACAGATTTAACAATCTCGAGCTGTTTATTTTAGGGCCACATTCATGCTGTTCATCAGTCAAAACAGACTATTTATTTACCTATAAAATAATAGCAATATTAGATTTTTTTTTATTAATTAATTTATGTATTTGATAAATTTATTTAAACATTTAATTATTCGAATGAATGCCGTATTTAAGTTACAAATAGAACAAAAGTACTTAAATTATAATCAATGTGGGCAGATTAATGCTATCTGGTGGAAAGAAAATGATCTATAGTACCATTGCATACAGCCCTGTATAAAGGCCTGCGTGTTCCTTGTTGCTGAGAACAATGTTTTCAAACATAATTTATTGTATTAGGTATTTTATTTGGATACATATTTAGACATTATCAAAGACTACTTTTGAAATGTTGATTTGAAGTATCAGTTTTTGCATTATTATGGTCAAACCTGAACTCTGAAAAAAAGGATTTTGCTACTCATTAAATAAAAATGTAAGAAAAATGAACGGGAATGCTTGAACAGAGCTTGATCTATATGGCTCTAATCTGATCTAACTACTTAGTTGAGTCTCCTCTACATTTTCGTATTCAATTCCTATGGCAGTCATTTTTGACTGTGAACAGTACGAGTGTGACTCGTTTTAAAAGACCATTTAGCATTTGATGGCCATGATTTGATAAGTGTAACAAAAGTCAGTAAGTTTTGTGCCATTCCGATGAAGTAAAATAGTTTAAAAATGAATCACTAATGTCTGGCACCAAAGAGTTACACTTATAACCGTACATTTATAACGCCTTTACATTTATTCTTATCCTTACAATAGCTTACTATTTTATCTTGACAGTAAAGAGCTAACATGGGTGGCAAAAATATACATTTAGCTTATTTCTTCTCTTCAGAGTACCACGTAGACGTATAATACGCATGCACTGTGCCTTGTTTACAAGCAGAGGAATCCACACGCATGTGCCATGGTGCTCACGTGAACTGCGGAGGACTGACCCGGAACAGAAGAATTGTTGAATAAAGTCATTATTTTTATTTTCTTTGTGCACAAAATGTATTCTTGTAGCTTCATAAAATTAATATTGAAACAGAATGAACGTATTAGGACTATCAGCGGTAGGCCTGTAGACTAATTTAAATATCTCACCATTACATTCATGCACACAACATGTTTGTGACTGGTTACAATTCTCAAACATGTTGTAAACTGAATAATTACACACCAGGGCAGAGCTAAAGTAAATGCTGTAATCGACACTTAATTGTTGTTATCTAGTACTACAATTGTCCAATCAACACGTAATTGTCTAGTACTAGAGTTGCAATAAAAGACAGAATACACATGTAACAAGACAACGTGTGCTCAGGAAATAAACCATTCACTATGTGGCGAGGGGGGCATGGTTCAGCGAAGTCTGCAGCGGGAGAAAGACTCAGGAGACAGCGGTAAGTAAGTGGGTCAAGTGCAAAATGAGGAACACCTGTGTCTGATTGCAGTAATTGGCGTGGAGAGACCCAATAAAGCCACCGTGGAGTGGGAACTCGAGGAGAGAGACGGAGTGAAGACTCGGGCGCACGGTCTGTGAGCGGGAGACAGCCGAAACGAATGCTGAGAGTGATCGCGGAGACAACCGAGAGAGTTGATGTTTTTAGAGCGCGCAGAGTGCGCAGCTGTTTAAGTTTATCTGAATAAATTTCACCCGAGTCTTCCCAAGCCAACCCTGTCCGCTTCCTTCCATTACGAACTTTGTTACACTGGTGCCGAAACCCGGGAAAGGAAGCCGGAACGCCGCTGCCATCATGTCCTCACCAACGGGATCGCCGTTTGCGGAGGTTATCCAATCGCTCGCGGGACTCCACCAGGAACACCACAAGGCGCTGATGGACATGAGGGCAGACCAGGAGAGAAGATTTTGTGCCCTCGTCCAGAACCAGCGGGAGGACCGCGAGCTGCTCTGGAGCTGGATGGACCGGGAGGTTCGGGCCGGGGAGAGTTCAACAACCCCGGCCCCGCCCACCCACATGCCGGTACAGAAGATGGGGCCGCAGGATGACCCGGAGGCGTTCCTCGATCTGTTCGAGAAGACCGCGGCGGCATGTGGGTGGCCCCAAACGGACTGGCCAGTGCGCCTCATCCCCCTGCTAACCGGGGAGGCGCAGTTGGCGGCGCAGCAGTTGCCAGTCCAGAACCTCCTGGTCTATGAAGACCTGAAACGGGCCATCCTCCAGCGGGTCGGCCGGAGCCCCGAGCAGCACCGCCAGCGCTTCCGGTCGCTGGAGCTGGGGGAGAACGGCCGGCCCTTCGTGATGGCTCACCAGCTCCGGGACGCCTGCCGCAGATGGCTGTTGGCCGGAGAAGGCGGCGTCGATTATATCATCGACCAGGTGGTGCTGGAGCAATTTATTGCGCGGCTCCCGAAGAGGACCGCGCAGTGGGTCCAGTGCCACCGCCCGGCGTCGCTGGACCTGGCCATCCAACTCGCAGAGGACCAGATGGTGGCGTGCCATGGGGTTGGCGAAACCCTACCGTCCGTCTCTCTCTCTCTCCCCTCCCCTTCTGTCTCGCCCCCTATTTTTCTCCCCAGGTCCCGTGCTGGCGTGGTTCCCCGAGCCCAGCCCCGATGGAGGGGAGGGCCGGCCCCGGAGTCGACGGCCGCAAGAGCCCACAGCAGGGAGGCAGGGTCGGCTGGCCCGAGCCACGCTGCTGGTCCCGTTTCCTCAGTCTCTCCACGCCAATTCCTTGTCCCTCTTCCCGCCACTGGGGTGGCGGGGAAGCCTGGGCCGGCCTGTTGGCGTTGCGGGGACCCGGGCCATTTTATCGATCGGTGTCCGGTGATGGAGGTGGGGGCCCTGGTCCGGGTTCCGGACGTCCCGCAGGCCGCCCCCGATCAGGCTGGCGGGTACCAGATACCTGTGAGTATGAGGGGGGGTACGTATTGGGCTTTGGTGGATTCGGGCTGTAACCAAACCTCGATCCATCAAAGCCTAGTTCAGCCTGAGGCATTGGATATGAGCTGCATGGTTCGGGTAAGGTGTGTGCACGGGGACGTGGCGGAATACCCAGTAGTGCGTTTAGCCATCCAATTTCGGGGACAAAAGCATAATGTGGAGGTGGCCGTTAACCCCCACCTCCGGCATCCGCTGATTTTGGGAACCAATTGGCCCTCGTTTAAAATTTTATTGGGAGTTTTGTGTGCGGATGCCTCCTGGGGAAAAGAGACGCCAGGGAGGGAGGCGGCTGTGCGCTCGGGGGAGGCTGAGTCTGGGCTCGCTGAGGCGGCTCCGGGGGATCGGAACGCGATCGAGAGGTCAATCCTCACGGAGCGTGATGATTTCCCCCTGGAGCAGTCTCAGGACGAGACCCTGAGAAATGCGTTCGAACAGGTCTGTTCCATTGACGGCCGGCCTCTCCAGACCGCACGGCCCCCTTCCTATCTGTATTTTGCGATTTTAAAAGATAGGTTGTATCGAGTGACCCAGGACGCTCAATCAAAGCAAGATACAACCCAGTTGTTGGTACCCAAAAGCCGTCGGGAAATGCTTTTCCAGGCGGCTCATTGCAATCCTATGGCCGGGCACCTGGGGCAGGCGACAACACTAAACCGTTTAATGACCCGCTTCTTTTGGCCGGGCATCCACGAGAATGTACGCCGGTGGTGTGCGGCTTGTCGTGAATGTCAGCTAGTGAATCCCCCGGCCTCCCCAAAAGCGCCTTTGCGCCCCCTTCCGCTAATGCAGGTCCCCTTCGAACGAATTGGTATGGACCTCATCGGGCCATTAGAGCAGTCGGCACGAGGGCATCGATTTGCATTAGTTCTGGTGGATTATGCAACCCGATACCCGGAGGCAGTAGCGCTCCACAACATTTCCGCAAAAAGTGTGGCGGAGGCTCTGTTCAGTATGATCTCCCGGGTGGGAATCCCGAAAGAGATTCTCACCGACCAGGGCACGGCGTTCATGTCACGGACCATTCGCGAACTTTACGGATTGTTGGGAATTAAATCGGTTCGCACCAGCGTCTACCACCCACAAACGGACGGCCTGGTGGAACGGTTTAATCGTACATTGAAGACAATGATTCGGAAGTTCGTTCACGAGGACGCAAAAAATTGGGACAAGTGGCTGGAACCCCTTTTGTTCGCTGTGCGCGAGGTCCCACAAGCCTCCACGGGGTTTTCCCCCTTCGAGCTCCTATACGGCCGCCAGCCCCGCGGGGTTTTGGACGTCCTGAGGGAGACTTGGGAGGAGGGACCTTCGAAGGGTAAAAACGAAATTCAGCATGTGCTGGACCTGAGAACAAAACTCCACACTTTGGGGCAGCTCTCCATGGAGAATTTGTTACAGGCCCAGGACAAGCAAAGCCGGCTATACAATCGGGGGGCCAGATTACGCAATTTCACGCCGGGAGATAAAGTACTTGTGTTGCTCCCTACCTCTAGCTCCAAATTACTCGCCAAGTGGCAAGGACCGTTCGAGGTCACACGGCGGGTAGGGGATCTCAATTATGAGGTGGTTCGAACGGATCGGAGCGGGGCACATCAGATTTACCACCTCAACCTCCTTAATAAATGGAACGAGGTCGAGCCGGTGATGCTGGCGACGGTGGTAGGTAGCGAGGAAGATCTCGGGCCAGAGGCGAGCCCCAAGGTTCCATCACTCACTCTGGCCCCGGGGGGGGATCACCTCTCACCCTCCCAGCTCACCGATGTAGCCCGGTTGCAAAGAGAGTTTGCGGACGTGTTCTCGCCCCGGCCCGGTCGAACCAACCTTATCCAGCACCATATTGAGACCGAGCCGGGCATGGTAGTGCGCAGCCGGCCGTATCGTTTACCGGAGCACAAGAAAAAGGTGGTCCAGTCGGAATTAGAGGCAATGCTAGAGATGGGAGTGATAGAAGAGTCCCGCAGTGACTGGGCGAGCCCGATCGTTTTGGTACCGAAAACAGACGGCTCGGTCCGATTCTGCGTGGATTATCGCAAGGTGAATGCGGTGTCGAAATTCGACGCCTATCCAATGCCGCGGGTTGACGAGTTGCTTGATCGGCTGGGTACCGCTCGTTTTTATTCGACACTGGACTTAACTAAAGGATATTGGCAGATCCCCTTATCACCCTTATCCAAAGAAAAGTCAGCCTTTTTTCAGCCAGGTTTATTCCTGACTATTCGGAGCTCACCAGCCCGCTGACTGACCTCACTAAAAAGGAGGTCCCAGATACGGTCCCGTGGACGGAGCGGTGTCAGCAGGTGTTCACCCAGGTAAAGGCTGCTCTGTGTGGCGGACCGCTATTGCACTCTCCTGACTTTTCTCTCCCCTTCTTGCTGCAGACGGACGCGTCGGACCGGGGGCTGGGAGCGGTCCTGACCCAGGAGATAGGGGGTGAGGAACGCCCGGTGCTGTACATCAGTCGAAAGCTCTCGAAGAGAGAGACGATGTACAGCACCATTGAGAAGGAGTGTTTGGCGATCCGGTGGGCGGTCCTCACCCTCCGCTATTATCTCCTGGGGCGGGAATTCACCCTCTGTTCGGACCACGCGCCCTTGCAGTGGCTCCACCGCATGAAGGATACCAACGCGCGGATCACCCGTTGGTATCTGGCATTACAGCCCTTCAAATTCAAGGTGATCCACAGGCCGGGGACGCAGATGACTGTAGCCGACTTCCTCTCCAGGAATGGGGGGGGGGAGCTGCAGGCCGGAGGGCTTCCCGGCCTGAGTCGGGCGGTGGGGGTATGTGGCGAGGGGGGCGTGGTTCAGCGAAGTCTGCAGCGGGAGAAAGACTCAGGAGACAGCGGTAAGTAAGTGGGTCAAGTGCAAAATGAGGAAAACCTGTGTCTGATTGCAGTAATTGGCGTGGAGAGACCCAATAAAGCCACCGTGGAGTGGGAACTCGAGGAGAGAGACGGAGTGAAGACTCGGGCGCACGGTCTGTGAGCGGGAGACAGCCGAAACGAATGCTGAGAGTGATCGCGGAGACAACCGAGAGAGTTGATGTTTTTAGAGCGCGCAGAGTGCGCAGCTGTTTAAGTTTATCTGAATAAATTTCACCCGAGTCTTCCCAAGCCAACCCTGTCCGCTTCCTTCCTTCCATTACGAACTTTGTTACACACTACTTCTCTCTTTCGTCTTTGTGCCTTATAGAGCCACAACTGAAGCAGGTCCACAGCATCATGGTGAAACTAAATCCAAACTATCCTCTTAGCCTTGAACCAAACTCCCTGCGGAGAATCAAACACAGTCTGAGGGAAAGAGAGCAGACTCACCTGCTGCACAGTCTGCTTCATCTTCACCGTTTTCACAGTCTCTTTCCCCGTCACACCGCCAGGACAGCGACACACACTTCCCTCCGCAGTCAAACTTCTCTGCTGGACACGTCTGTTTGACTGCTGTGGAACAGAAACAAATGTTTGAACAGGTTAGAGTGAAACAAGCGGCAAGTAAACCGACTGGCATCGAATCATTTTGTTGATCTCTCTCAATGCGTTACTCAGATCTGTGCTGCCTGTCATAGTGAAAAATGTGAGATCGCAAATGTGATCTAAACATGCGTGGCACCTCTAAACAGATTTTTTTAATCCAATTTCCAGCATGTTTTTGCTTTTTGAAGTCCATTTATACAACCAGGAGCTTTTCTGGCTGCTGATGCACATCAGAATGAGATAAAGTGTTGGGGAATTACTGACTTGACAGTACTCATTAGATAATTTTATGATAGGTTTTCATCCATAATGGTTGACGTGTGACAAAAGTCATGGTTTTAAAAATTAGGTATAGGTGACTTCGGAGAGGCTAGCAAAAGCAAGCTAGCTTTGAAAGCATAAGATCCCACTCTCCCTGCAGAATCAGTCTCCAAAGCCACGCCTCCTCCAAAATACATGATTGTGCTCCAGCAGACCAGAGGCTAACAGTGACACGATGAGAGACAGCATCAACACTGTCAGGTGTCTCATTCACCGGGGAGAAAACATTACAGTACAAAGCACATACTATTACAATAATAATCTTGTTTCAAACCTGAGTGGCAAAAATAAAAATAACAGAACGTGAGTAAATAATGACAGTATTGTAATTTTTGCGTGAACTATCTCTATAAGTGAGAGTAAACGGGGTCAGGCGGTAGATCAGAGGGTCTGTGGCCCCCGTTTTAGCAGCTCTGTCCCCCTCTCTCCTTCACAGTCATGGCCAATCTGCTCCATTTGGCAGGCTGTCTGTTGATATTAGATAACAGTTTGAGAGGTATCAGAAATGCACGCATAAATAAATCATCTCCGGCTGCAGAGGCCTGGAAAGCAGCCACAGTCAATGAGTCTGCCGGGGCCTTTTGAATAGCCTTGTATCATGAAAGAATTCAAAATGGCTCAACAAGTTATACCAATTAGCCTGGCCAAGGACATGTTGTATAAAGTTTCTAGAATCGGGCAGAAAGGGCAGCTCCGTTTAGGCTGTCAGCTTTCTCAATTTGCTCTTGAGTGAATGTATTATTCATCGCTGGATTTGTTTCATCATTTAGATGAGTGATACATATCAAATGAGATGTGAGTTCTATTACTGCAGTACTCAGTCAAACCCTCAGTATAATTCATCAAGCAAAATAGCTGTCATTTATTTTCCTGACTTTATTATTTTACTGAATTCAAGCCAGCCTGGCTATGAAATAATGAGAACAAACAGTGTCACTTCATAACACTTCATGACAACCAAAATCCTTTTTTTGGGGATCTGCATTGCAGTAATGCCATGTTTGAGTGTACAGGTTGGAGGGTGTGTGTCTGTATAAAGGCATAGCAGATGCTTAAACAGCTAAAGGAAGTGAATTAATGAATATATCATTGATTAATTATAATATGAAAGCACAAAGAGCAAAAGACAAATCAATGAAGAATAAATGCTTTTTAATTTAAACAATTTGAATGCTTTAGAGACTCATAATCCACCAAGAAAGGATAGAATAATAGTGACAACATCAACAGGACATGATCAATCTGGAGGTCTGTTCCAGAAGCTCCAAGCTGTCTTGCCGTCTACAGCCTTTATCTATCTGACATGGAACCTCATAACAGATTTAGGGGCAGTTCGAACAAAACACATTTTTCCATTCCAATGCAATATATTAATTTAATCTATAAAATATAAATAATTTTCTATAGTGTTTCTATTTGAACACATGCTAGGCGGATGTGTATGACCTTATCAATGTCAGCTCCAAAACAGCGGTCCAATCAGAAGACTCCAGAAGCAGGGCAAGCATTGCAAGCTTTTGATTATAGCAGCAAGTTAGCATGCACTGTAAGAAATGATCGTGATTTTAATGGTTAAAAACTGTGAAAACGCTACAGTAAAAACATGTTAAATGGTCAATGGTAAGCTCCCCTACTACACTCTTAAAAATAAAGGTGCTTTAAAAAGGTTCTTAAAGCAATGCCATAGAAGAACCATTTTTGGTTCCACAAAGAACCATTCTGCCAAAGGTTCTTTAAAGAACCATCTCTTTCTTACCTTTCTATAATCTGAAGAACATTCTTTAGCCACAAAGAATCTTTAGTGAAACAGAAAGGCTCTTCAGATGTTAAAGGTTCTTTATGGAACCATTTAGACCAGAGCTTCCCAAACTTCAGAGGAGTAAGGCCCCCCAAAAACATAGCAAAAGCTCCACGACCCCCCCCCCCCCAACCTATTGATGATGCTAATGACCTATGAAACGCGCTACAAGAGATTGTGTAAATGGTCCATTGTTGGACTTTAGAATGTCCCTTGCCAAGCTAATGACAGAAAAAACAAGCATAAAAACATGCAGCACACAAATATTTCGTAAAAGGAATTAGATGAAAGTACTTTTAATTAACATTTTCCAATATCAGTATTGTTATTGTTAACTAAAAGTATAATTATTTTGTTAATTTAGATAAATCTGAAAGTAAATAAAATATAAATATGTTACAATCAGTCCACAGAAGGCGATCGTAGTGATGAACCCAAGTGCAGTTGTATTTAAACAAGGTGGAATCCAAACTTCAAACAGAGACTTGACTCGAACAGACTTGACTTGGCATAAACAGACTCACTGACAGCAGGGTTACAACATCAATACCCGACAAAGGACAAAGGCAACACGAGGGCTATTAGGTGTGTTCGACTTGAAGCGGCGCTGCGCAGAATGATCAGTGTATGACATCAAAGTATCGGGAGAGCGATTTGAAAGCTTAAGGATCCGTCTGCTCTCTTATCGCTCTCGCAGTACTTTGACGTCATACACTGATCATTCTGCGCAGCGCCACTTCAAGTTGAACACACCTATTAGGCTTGTTCGAGATGAACTACACTAGCCTGCCACCGGCTAGCGGGAGTAGCTGCTTGCAGTCGGGGCGGAATTAAAACTGGAGACATCAAGTCGGACACTTTCTGCTCCCATTACTGACGCTCGCACTGTGTTTGCATACTCTTATCACAGATAAAGTGAATTAAATGTAATATATGTGAAATACACAAAAACGTTTTTGTGAAACAAAAACACTTATTATATACTGCTTAATACAGCGCAATCTGTTCAAGAATAAAGTTCAGCATAAAAATATAGGCTACTAAATACCAATAAAGTGTGGGTATATATGCTTTTATCAGTGTTTTTGATAAAAATGACTCAAGATAACAGTGCAACTACACTAAAAAAGCTTTACTGTTATAAAAACACAGATTTGTGAGCTTTATTGGAATTGAATTGTTCGAATAAACACTAATACACCTAATGCTTGTCATCACAGAATCTGACCAATGAGAATAAAGTGTGTCGTCATCAAGACTCTCGCAGTCGATTTTGAGCAGCTGCAGCGCCTGACCTCGGCGGCTGGTCTCATTTTGCTCTCGCGGTACTTTGATGCCAAAAGAGATCGTCAGGCGGCTGCAGTGAAGATCAAAGTTGGACAAATGTCCTAACCAGAATGCATTGCTTTTGTCAGGCAGCAGCCAATCTATACAGGGCCACATGAATTCGAACAAGCCTATTTATATCGAACAGTGAGGTACACATGACACAAACCAACCAATGAGAAACAAGGCACATGTCTAAGACAACCAATCGCAACATGACACACAGACAAGAGTAGCACATGACATGATCACATGAGGGGCAAGGCAATCACATGACTAGAACAGGAAACAAGGCAAAATATCAAAATAAAAGACATGAACATAAAGAAAAACCCAAAACAGGCATGACAAAATTTAAGGTTAAAAACTTAAAATTGATAAATGTTGCCTTCTAAGTTAAAGCACTAAAATACTAAAACAGAAATCATAATTCAAGCTTATTAAAGCCAAAATAAATATAAAAACTAGTTAAAAATTGCAAAAGCACATAAAAAAATGACTAAATCTTGGACTAAAATGAAAATGAAAACTGAAATATTAAAATAAAACTAATATTGGGAATGCTAATAAATTCTATAGTAATGCATACACATTTTAAAACACTGCGACGTACATTACTGATCAGTTTTCGGACCCATCATCTCGCACTCATCCTCACATCATCCCAAACTTTCTTCTGCAGTCTGATGGCATCTCTCATTTTAGGGTCAACTATCCATTTAATATAATCGAGTTTAACTTATTGAAACATTCTCAGAGCATTTGCAGCTTGAATCTTACAGTAGCTCAGTTGATAACTAGATATTGTTATTGAGGAACACACGAAGAAATAAACAGAAGAAAGAACGTCACACGAGAGTCAGTAAAGCAGATTAATAGTACTGTCAAGAGGAAGTTGAGATGACTGGAAAAGTGGGAAAAGGTGAAAGAAGGAGAGTGAGTGAGAAAGCATGTGAGGAACAAATGATACCAAGGTCAGAGGAGCTTTCTCCGCTCCCATGTGACTTCACACTCGTGCTGTATATGCAGTGAGGTGTGAGGTGAGAGAGCGCGGTGTTGTGAAAAGGTCACGGTGAACTCAGAGGAGACATCTGGCTTTGCCGATGGCTATTTGATGAAGAGCTTCTTAACTTCACTTCACTGAAATCAGCAGAGTCAAATATTGCTGTTAATCTCTAAACACATTAAATTGATCCCCACTTCATCAAGCCCTTTCTGTTGTTAGGGGTGCTGCCATATGGAAATAGAGCATTAATGCAGTCACTTGTACCTTAAAGCTGCAGTGTGTCATTTTTAAGCCACAAGCAACACCGGAGAGAATAACAAACTATATTTTGGCTCAACCAATGAACAGAGTTTAAGGCATGAATATGACACAACTCCTTTAATCCTCTGGAGCTGCTCTTTGTCATTTTTGACAATTTTTTTTATTATAAAAAGCAGTTCTGTTTTGAAGATCAGAATTGTATGAAACTTGGTAAAATTATGACACTTGCTATGTGAACACCAAAAATAATCATGCACATGATTAAAAAAAGGTGCAATTTTCCTGAATAAAAAAGAAAAAGAAAAGGTACATTTGTAGTGACCGCACTGGAAATCAACAGGAAGTGAGTTTGTGGAAATGTTTGGTACGGCACCCAATCAAAACTTAAACCCATTTTTTGACAACTTTTAGATTTTAGATTTATGGCTTTGATATGACGTTGAAAAAAACATATTTTATATACAAATTTTAAATAAATATTTTCTGCATTTTTCATAACAATAAACTTAAACTTCTATAAACATTTTTGTAAATGTTTGCTTTTTTAAACTTTGTTCACTTAAGCAATAATCTGTTAAAGTTTCTTCTTTAAAAAGAAACTAAACTTATGTCTGTGCTCCAAAATTCAAGATTTACAACAGTTTCAGCTGCAAAATTCATTTTTGAGATCTATGCTCAAAAAGTGGTTAACATGTAATAAATGGATTATAACTACTTCATAAATAATTTAGTTCCATAAAATTCCCTAAAAATGCAAAAGAGTACATAAAAACATTATCAAACTAAAATATAGTACACTTATTTAATTGAAATCATATATAAAATTATATTTTGAAGAATATTTAAACTGTTTTCTGTCGATACAATGAAATTAAGGTGCAAATGTATGTTACCATTCACACATTTGGTGTCAGTAAGACTATTTGTCTTTTAAGAAATTTATATTTTTATTCAGTAAGGATGCATTTGATTGATCATAAATAGCAGCTAATGCATTTATAATTTTCCAAATGATTTCAAATCAATGCTGTTATTTACAGCGTTTGCTTTTGATCAAAATCCTGAAAACAAATTTCAACAGAAATGTTTCTTAAGCGATCACGTGACACTGAAGATGAGTAATGATGCTGAAAATTCAGCATTGCATCACAGGAATAAATGACATTTAAAAATATATTAAAATAGGAAACAGTTATTATTCCACAATATTGCTGTTTTTACTGTATTTTTAAATAAAAAATGGGCAAAATAATGAGGGTGGGTAAATGATGGCATCTCTCATTTATGTGTCAACTAACCTTCAATACAACCAATTTAACCTAAACTAAACATTTACAGAGTGTTAGTACAGCTTGAATCTTGTTACAGTAGCTACGCTGTTAACATTGTTACTGAGGAACAAACTAGGTCAATTCTAGATGTGGGCCAAATTAAAGAAACAGAAAGCTAAACAAGTGAATTATTTAAGCGCTGTTTTAGTTCAGCTGCCATTATAGTTGCCTTCATATTCAGATCAGGGACTAGTAATAATCCTTTGTTTCTACGTTACAGCCGGACAGGCGATATACTGAAGGAAAAGACACTAGTCCAGCAGTGATTTACTAAACATATTGAACAGCATATGGCAGTCAATTACTTAAAGTGGGTCAGAAAAACCCTGGTTGTGCTGTATTCTGACTGTAGAGATCACAAACATTCTCAGCTTTCAGTCGCTAATGCTTTCCCTATGAAAGGAGGTTTGACTGTTTCCTTTGAAAAGCCGTTAAATCGGCTTTTATAATTCCCGTGCGTTTCCTTGCAATAGGAAAGTGTGCTGAACATGGAAGCATCATTTATTATTAAAGAAGACACCCAGAGCAGTGCTCTGTGCAGTAGTGCTCACTAATGTGAGAGCACAAGGTTACTCCAGCATGAAAACTGTGTGTGTGTGTGGGGGGGGGTTATAGAAATGTCATGCTGTACCTTTGTACCTATTTTGCCAATGTCTTGCCATAGGAGACGTTCCCTCAGCACATTTTCCATTTAAATATTTTAAAAAAACTTCAGCATAATTTTTGCTGCTCAATTATTGTCAATTATTATTGGTGTTAAATTATTAATGTTGAAAACATTGTTACTTAATATTGTTACTTAATGGATTCAAGACTGGATTCAAGACTTCCTCACCAGCAGACCACAAGTGGTGAAAGTCGGCCAATTCACCTCAAACTCCATCACCCTGAACATAGGAGCCCCACAGGGCTGTGTCCTGAGCCCCCTGCTCTACTCTCTCTATACACCCACGACTGCGTGTCCTCTCACAGCTCCACCTCTATTGTTAAATTTGCTGATGATACTGTGGTTCTGGGCCTCATTTCTAACAATGTTGAGACCGCATACTTGGATGAGGTAAAGAGACTTACATCATGGTGCCAGGACAACTGTCTCTCTCTGAACGTGAGCAAAACTAAAGAGCTGATTATAGACTTCAGGAAGAGACAGCAGCGGCCCTACACCCCTCTTATGATCAGTGGGACCCCTGTGGAGAGGGTGAGCAGCTTCAAGTACCTCGGTGCAAACATCTCCGATGACCTAACTTGGACTACACACATTCAAACACAGGTTAAGAAAGCCAGGCAAAGACTGTACCATCTGCGACAGCTGAGGAAATTCAGGGTCTCACCAGCTATCCTGAAAACGTTCTATTCAGGGGCCATAGAAAGTGTACTGACTCAGTGCATCTCAGTATGGTATAATAATGCCACAAACCAGGACTGCAAAGCTCTGCAAAGAGTCGTGCGCTTAGCTGAGCGCATCTCAGGGTCTGCTCTTCCCTCAGGCCATCAGGCTCCTAAACTCAGTCTCATAACATTTACAAGACTCAATTTAATAAACAGTAAGATATTAACTATTCTCCATCATCCGTATTCCTGCTAAGTGTATATACCTTGTACAACCCGTTTGCACATTCCTCTTGTTCATCCCTGTTTATATTATTATTTATTAAGTCCACAGTATACTGTATAGCACATTTTATTTTATTGCACATTTTACTCTTTATTTTTTCTTATTATTTTGTCATTTTTTACCTATATTTATGTTACCTATATTTATGTTTATCCTCTTGTGTTGTGTTACATATTTTGCACTGTCCATTGAGCGGACCTGACCTGACTTACATTTCACTACTGGTGATTATATCCTGTATAATTGAGTATGTGCTGAATAAAAAACCTTGAACCTTAAACCTTGAACCTTGAACCTTGAACTTTAATAATAATTAATAAATATATTTTTGTCAGAATTCTTTGATGAATAGAAAGAGAAGAAAAGAACAGCATTTATTTGAAATATAAATATTTTGATACAGTTGATATTTTATAAATTTTTATCAAGTTAATGCTTGCCGATTACTTACCCCAAACTGTTGAATGGCAATTTATCACGGTTTCCACAAAAATATTAAGCAGCACAAAACATAATTCATAATAATAATAAATGTTTCTTGATCATCAAATCAGAATATCAGAATGATTTCTGAAAGATCATGTGACACTGAAGAGTAATGATGCTGAAAATACAGCTTTGATCACATTAATAAATTACATTTAACAACATATTCAATTGTAATAATATTTCACAATATTACTGTTTTTACATAATTTTTGATCAAATCAATGCAGCATAAGATGAGCATAAGATACTTTTGTTCCAATTGTTGATGGTACTGTAATTTATTTTAACATATCGACAGCCCATAATTACAAGTTTTACATTTTATTTCAACTTATTTCAACAATTCATATTTTATAACAATTTGATAAAATATTTTATTTTTAACACCAACAAGTAGATAACAAAGCCCGGTACACACCAAGCCGATGGTCGGCCGTCGGGCAGTTTTTGTTCGTTAGCCGACTAAGTTTTCTCAGTGTGTTTTGCGCCGTTGGCTGAAGTTGGT
Organism: Schizopygopsis pylzovi; assembly: GCA_027422435.1. NCBI lineage: Eukaryota > Metazoa > Chordata > Actinopteri > Cypriniformes > Cyprinidae > Schizopygopsis > Schizopygopsis pylzovi. The sequence goes on along the minus strand of CM049826.1, from coordinate 30,776,442 downwards.
CCTCGTCTGCTTTTTTTTCGGCCGATTCGACATGTTGAATCGGCATCGGAGCTCGTCGGTCAGTCGGGCAATCTGATCATTCTGATTGGCTGTTCAGCTGGCGAACCAGTGCGCGAGAAAGGCGCAGAACGGACGTGCTACTTGGCCGAGCGTCGGCTTGGTGTGTCAGGGCAACTTTGGACCCAGACGCTGCCAACATGAACCGACCCCGCAGTCTGCTTCTTCGCCACTAGTTCGTCGTCAGCATGGTGTGTACTGGGCTTAATAAACTGTGATTGAATATAATAAAGCGGCACGTTTTAATATGTATTGTCTTAGCAGTTTTATCTTTAGTGTGGACAAACAGACTGCAACAAGTGTGGTTCGGACACAGTCTGAGGATGCTGAGCTTAGGGCACAATCTCAGGACTGCCATCTCGTAATGTTTTTTTGACAAGACCTGAATGCTGAAGATAGTGGTGTGAGGCAAAACGCTAAACAAAGCCTTTGAGATATTGCTGGATAAAGTACATGCTTCATTGTTTATGGCAGCTAGATAAATTAAACATGAATGTGGCTCCCACTGTTTTTGCTTCACAGGCTCAGTGCGCTCATAGTGTGACATGTCTAGAGGATCCAATCATTCCGTTGTTATGAGGTGTAATAATCAGTATTTAACTGATTTCAGTTGACTAGAACATGGCATTATTCATGCATAGATAATGTGAGTAAATAGCAGGACACAAAATATTGATTTGAGTAACAATAAGCTCACTCCACCTGTAGCTGGTGTGTGGTGAGCGCATACACTTGATTGACTCTATGACTCTCTCTCCTCTCCACCTGTAGCTGGTGTGCGGTGAGAGCATACACTTGATTGACTCTATGACTCTCTCTCCTCTCCACCTGTAGCTGGTGTGTGGTGAGCGCATACACTTGATTGGCTCTCTCTCTCCTCTCCACCTGTAGCTGGTGTGTGGTGAGCGCATACACTTGATTGGCTCTATGACTCTCTCTCTTCTCTCCACCTGTAGCTGGTGTGTGGTGAGCGCATACACTTGATTGTCTCTATGTCTCTCTCTCTCCTCTCCACCTGTAGCTGGTGTGTGGTGAGCGCATACACTTGATTGTCTCTATGACTCTCTCTTCTCTCCACCTGTAGCTGGTGTGTGGTGAGCGCATACACTTGATTGACTCTATGACTCTCTCTCCTCTCCACCTGTAGCTGGTGTGTGGTGAGCGCATACACTTGATTGGCTCTCTCTCTCCTCTCCACCTGTAGCTGGTGTGTGGTGAGCGCATACACTTGATTGGCTCTCTCTCTCCTCTCCACCTGTAGCTGGTGTGTGGTGAGCGCATACACTTGATTGGCTCTATGACTCTCTCTCCTCTCCACCTGTAGCTTGGTGTGTGGTGAGCGCATACACTTGATTGGCTCTATGACTCTCTCTCCTCTCCACCTGTAGCTGGTGTGTGGTGAGCGCATACACTTGATTGGCTCTATGACTCTCTCTCCTCTCCACCTGTAGCTGGTGTGTGGTGAGAGCATACACTTGATTGTCTCTATGACTCTCTCTTCTCTCCACCTGTAGCTGGTGTGTGGTGAGCGCATACACTTGATTGGCTCTCTCTCTCCTCTCCACCTGTAGCTGGTGTGTGGTGAGAGCATACACTTGATTGGCTCTATGACTCTATCTCCTCTCCACCTGTAGCTGGTGTGTGGTGAGAGCATACACTTGATTGTCTCTATGACTCTCTCTTCTCTCCACCTGTAGCTGGTGTGTGGTGAGCGCATACACTTGATTGGCTCTCTCTCTCCTCTCCACCTGTAGCTGGTGTGTGGTGAGAGCATACACTTGATTGTCTCTATGACTCTCTCTCCTCTCCACCTGTAGCTGGTGTGTGGTGAGAGCATACACTTGATTGGCTCTATGACTCTCTCTCCTCTCCACCTGTAGCTGGTGTGTGGTGAGCGCATACACTTGATTGGCTCTATGACTCTCTCTCCTCTCCACCTGTAGCTGGTGTGTGGTGAGCGCATACACTTGATTGGCTCTATGACTCTCTCTCCTCTCCACCTGTAGCTGGTGTGTGGTGAGCGCATACACTTGATTGGCTCTATGACTCTATCTCCTCTCCACCTGTAGCTGGTGTGTGGTGAGTGCACTGGTGCCGTTGTTCTGTGGCAGCCGTCGCATCATCCAAGTGGATGCTACACACTGGTGGTGGTTGAGGAGAAAACCCCCCCTCATGATGCATGTACACATACAACAATACACAATAAAGCACTATATAAATGCATCATTCATTCATTCATTCATTCACTAAATCCAAAGCTTCCATGAAGAAAACAGTTTCTAGCAAGCAGCTTTGAGCCAAGACGAACAAACAAGTTCAAACAAGATGAAGATTTAAAGGGGTCATCATTCCCTTGATCTTGTGACGTATAAGAGGTCAATGTACAATAAAAACATCAGAAACAAAACGATAAAGATGGCTCCGAAGACAACAAGACGCTGTGCAATGCCAAGCTGTGGAAAAACACAGTCTTCCTTCTGATCCCAGCGTTAGGAAAGAGTGGATGAACTTTATTTTTAATGAAGATCCAGACCGCGTCAGTAAGAAGAACTCAGTCCTTTGTTCACTTCATTTTACCGCAGATTCATTTACAAACACGGCACAAATCGACACGGGATTTTCAGAAAGATATTTCCAGATATATAATGATATCCAAATATTTCATAAAATAAAAACAATTATTTATTTATACATAAAAAGTTGACTAAAATCCATAGACCAGAGTATCATGATGACAAACTGCTTGTGTGCTGGTCACTTTTAAGTCACTGGACAAAAGTAAATTATTATTTTACAGGTTTTGACGAAAACACAACATCACATAAACATCCTTCACGTATGCATGAGATATGTAATAATACTCAGTCTAACGCATAGCAACCATTTATGCAAACGAACAGATTTCCAAATAAACAACATCCCTAATTGTTTCTCATATCTTGCCCATCAGCTAATGGTTTTCCAGAGCGCCTCGGCCTTACTGTGTGAATTCATTAGAACTGCTGTAGAAATGGCCCTTGAGTATTTATTCCATCTAAATGCATCAGGAGACTCTTTTGTTTGACATTTCTGTTGAAGATGCTTCTTAAAGATTATAAAATCCTATTAGCATGCAAACTACTTTCTCAAAACAGCCTTAAATTGAACGGCAGCCTACTGATGAAACAAACAAACACATGCATTAGCTAGAAGTAAATGACTTATTATTTCTATCTCCATTACTGGCATCCACAAAATGAACATGAACTAACATGATGGTTTCTTGCTGAAGTTAATGCAGACATGAAGCGGAAAGAGCAGAAATACCGCAGGGAGGGCTCATGTTTGAGCTGCAGTCAATCTGAGATGACGTTTCATGCTCCTCAGCTACAGATGCCGGCGTACTGTAGTCATGGAAACACAGCCATGGTTTTATTGTGACATTCAGAAAATACACATATTGGCCACATTAAATCAATGTAATCAGTCTCTATTTTTTCACTTGTCAAAGCAACCATAAGAGGACAGACAGACTAAACATGTCTGAAATAAGGTTATTGAGTGAACTGATGTACCCATGTACTCCGCTGAATACCCGAGACAACTTAAGTACTATGGAGGCTGCAGAAAGCAATACAGCAATAAGGCAAAAAGCATAATTCAAAGCATGATGTAAGCCACTGTAAGACATGGCCTTGAATGATGTATTTTATAAACCAGCACCAAAATATAATTGATAAAAGGCAACAAAACACCATGTACAGTACATTTCAATTATCATACTGTAACAACAACAACAAAAATAATTATATTAATAATAATATTAAAAAACATAATAGCTAGGGTGTTGATAGACAGTATAATAATTATAATAATAAATCATTGTTTTGTTTTTGTAAATACAAGTATATAATAATACACAATTACTATTATTATTAATACTAATAAGGTTTGTTATATTATTTATCTAACAAAGTTACATTTATTATTATTATTATTACTGCAATAACAACAACAATTGTATTAATAATATTTATAAACAAAGATAATAGCTAATAGTTAAAAGACAGTAACACACCACATCCAATAAAAAAAAAAAATTATTAATATTATCAACAACAACAACAATAATACAATTGTATTATTATTATAATCATATAATAAACAATTACTATTATTATTATTATTATTATTATGAATACTAATAATGTATTTGATATTTAATAAATAATAGTTAATAAATAAATAAAAATAGTTACATTTATATATTTATTATTATTATCATTATGACTACTACCACCATCAGCATTGTTATTAGTGATATTATTAATGATAACTGTTAATTACTGTTCTATTAACCATAAAAAGACTGTAGAATCTTTAAAAAAATATTTTCTGCATTTTTGTTGTACTTCTTTTTTTAAATGCTAAAACTTTTTCCAGGTTTAAATGAGATTTTGTGTCACAGATGTTCAGCGTGAAGAATCTACCTCCTCTAACCGGTTCATTAATTCATTAGACTGTTTACGGCATGAAGCAACTTGGCATATTAATATATAATTCAGCTGATGTGTGCGTTTACAATGTGTGCGTTTACAATGGTTTGAGCTGGTCTAATCAGATTTAGAGTTTGATCTAGTATGTTTAAAATAAACGTATGCTTCAGTATGTTGTAAGGACCAGAGCTGTGTTTCCCAAAAGCATCGTAAGCTTAAGTACATCGTAGACCCATTGAAACCAATGGAGACGATCAACTTACTATGCTTTTGGGAAACACAGCCCAGAAATGTTAAAATCATTCTTACATATTTAAATACTTGAAAGAAAGTTTGGACAAACATATCAAGTGGTATACTCCACTAGACAAAGCGTAAAGTCATTCATTTTCTGTTTCATCAGTTAGTACAGTAATTCAGTTCTGTGTTATAATGCAGAAGTGAGCTGTGGACTCATTCAAAAACTTGGTGTCTTATAATTATTTTAAGTCCTTATTATGTAATCTAGAGAGCAACTTAACGGTCTGTAATTGTTTTTAATTGGATATATGTTGGTTTGTAATGTTTGTTGTAACTATATTGTTTATTTGTATATGCAAACTCGGCTGCCTATCTTGGCCAGGACACTCCTGGAAAAGAGATTTTAATCTCAGTGAGTCTTTTCCTGGTTAAATAAAGGTATATATATTCATCTTTAATGGAGTTCTAGCATATACAGCCCTTTTTTTTAATCTCTCTTATGTTTTCCCACTGAACAGACATTTTCTGAACTGGTTGGGGATGGCGACTAAATCATTCATGAGAAAAGTGCACATGCAATGGCAGAGGGTGAAAATGTAATGACGTACTAGATGAGCTGCCATGATGAGCTTCGAAACAACTTCCATAACTTGTTCCAAAAAAAACATTGAAAATAATTAATTAAATGTTGCTTCTAAATTCATACTCTGATTTTCGGTCTTGAATACGGTTGCAAAGCCATAGAGTTTACATGAAGCTACATGAACACTTAAAGATCACATTTGGTTTTCCTTCAGAGAGGAAACAGCACTTACAGCATAAATCAGCCAAATACCAGACAAACACAATCAAGTTGCTGCACAACAAACACACTGGGAGGCCAATCAGTAACGAGAGGCTAACTCCACTTCAGGTGCGGTGTTTAATATTAGCAGCCTAAAGGAATCTTCTGGGTTCAATACAAGTTCAGTCCCTTGGATTACCAAAGGAAAAAAATGGACTTGTCCCACATTTGACAGGAATGCATTATGGATGATTCATAATGAATAAGGCATTCCAGAGGGTTAGAAAACTGACATGTGAAGCTTGTATTTATATAACAGCATTTATATGAAATCTTCTGTTCAATAACATTCGAGCTGTTGAAAGTTCTCTATATGATTCTTTTAATGCTGGGACTATTGCTGTAGGATAAACTTGACCGGTTGATTTCCATTAATGCAATACTGTAAACATGATTGTGCTTGTTTAACAATTTTAAGAGAATTTTTTTTTTTTTTTAGCATATTACAGATGCACTTGATAACACTTTAAATCAATTTCTCAACCAGGGGGCTTAAGCAAACTTCCAGATGGATCCCAATATATCTTAAAATGATAAAAAAAATATTAGCATTAGAAAAGTCAAGCATTAGAAAAGATAAACTGTGATATTTTTGAGTTGATTGATTTTTATTTCAACATAAATACCAGAGCTAAATATCAGCGTACACGGGAGGGCCTTCAAATATTGTCTCGGACAAAGGCCTTAAAATCCAAAAGTTTGAGAACCACCGCTTTAAATAGATAATTAAACATAAGCGATAAGTGTTTTATGACATGTGACTTACTGCAGGTGGCATCAGCCTCATCCGATCCATCCGGACACTCCGGTTCTCCGTCACACCGCCAACGCCCAGGAACACACTGACCGTTCGCGCACGCAAACTCTGAGGGAGCGCATGTGTTCTTCACTGCACACGGAGAAAGAAAGAGAGTTACATGTTTGCACACACTAAGCAACAAGCAAGTGTCCACATACTGGGAAGCAGAAGCCTGAGACCACATTGAAATAATCTGGTATTGTATAATCACACTTAGCAATAAATGCATGGACTCGGGAGCTGAACTACTCAGTTCTATATTGTGTGTACATAGCAAATGCACCTGTCACCTGATACAAGACCGAACGACTCAACGCAAGGTCAACTAATCAATTCTGTTTCCTGTTTCCTGAGTCATGTGTACAGGAAACAGAATTGATTAGTTCACGTCCCGAGTCATTTGATTCATGTGCGGTCACACAAAAAAGTGTATTAATAACTCTATTAAACAACTCATTACAGAAATGAATACATCGTTCAGGATTTAAAAAAGAAAGTAGAAATATTCATGATTCTGCTTAGTCTAAAATACAGAATTATGTCAAACACATATTCTTGCACCCTCAACCTGACTACATGCATTTAAAAACGTTTACATATTGTAGGATATTTTAACTACATGACAAATTTTCTTTTTTATATATTATGTATGTATTAATTATGAATAAACATGGAAGCTCAAACGTGTGACTTTCATAACCGACAAACTCTGAGCTATACAAATAAGAGCTAACAAAGAACTAAACAAAAAAACAGGTGCAGGGAAATCATATTTTCTTCATATTGTTTTCTATGTTATTGTAACAGATTAACAAAAAAAAGAAAAACATAGGGTTGGGATTTATGCCATGTACACGCTGCAGCTAAATTTACATTCAACAACCGGATTAACTCCTAAAATATTCAGGTTGTGACAACTGCACAAAAATTATACGCAGTGTGTACAGAACCGAACTGAACAACTAGTTGTTAATGATGTATTTAAATGTGGATCAGAGCTGTGTCTTTTCTGTAGGTGGTGCAAGAAATTACAGTGAACAAGGTACGTTTTGACTCATTAGTGTTGCCAGATCTTGCTATAAAAAAATCCAAATGCATTATCTTGGAAACACCAAAATATCGCAACCTGCCCTTCCTACTTTATTAACTCCAATAAACGGATCGATTTATGAGCCAAGACCAAACAACAAGCCCAGAGATGTTTAATAAGCATCGCTTATAATACGTGGACAAGGCAACCCTTTTATAGCGCTGTAAAGTAGCCTTCCAAACATAAACAAAACATGATGACTCCGTCAACAGTTGTTTAGTTAAAATCGCTGAACACGACAAGTCCATGGTCGCTGTAATATTACTTTTGGTAAAAATAGCTGATACAAATCATGAAAAATGGCGTCAGTCAGCAATTTCATGAGTGACTTCTGTTCTGTAAACACAAAACTGTAATTTAGAGGATTCACTATTTAAATGTGGTTGTCTCTCCTGAAAGTTGGCAGTGTGTACCGATGTTTATATCTATTGGTTATTGATTGGATGGATGCAGATCTGTAAGAAAGAGTCAGGTTTAAGCAGACTAAATGATTAAGGGAAGTGCAACCTGTATAACTAAAGAGAAGACTGTAATTTCACTGGAAGATAAAGTTGTGACATTTTAGATAAAAATGTACAAAATTAGGCCCAAACATATGCATGGATGAATGGTTCACCATAAGATCAATGACATGCATAAAGAAAACAGTGTGAATTTTCATTCCATGCTGACTTTGCTTGTGTAAGACTACTGCATTCACTGATCTGAGCAGATGGAGCTGTAAGCAACAGAGCACGGACAATAGTCTGGAGCTGCAGATATTAAATGCAGAGGCTCTGCTCTCCACCTGCTGAGTTCTCACAAACACTCGCAGTCCTTCAGTGGGCGGCAATCACAACAGCCTAACACAACTCCACAAGACCTGTCGACAAACCTGAAGGATCCGCTGCGGCAATGCTGCATCATTTTCTTTCCCACAGCTCTGTGAGGCTTCCTATTGTCCTTAGACTCTGGTAAAGGCAGTGCGTGGTGTGAACCAGTAACCAGCCAACAGGGACGCGTCTAATCAAACGGAATACACCCGCAGCCCTCCCCGAATCCTCAAGCTGTGCATCTGACTCATCCGAGAATGTGATTCTAACAGGAACATTCCCTCATCAGCTCTTTCCTTCCCCTCACAACAGTAAACGCGTGTTTATTGTAACAATGATAGACCCTTTACACTTTAGAAACGCTGCGGACCAATCCTACCTACTCTTTTCTAACGCAAGTCTGTATGTGTTGATAGTTTTTAAATGCAAAATTTTACATTTAATTAATTTAATTTTAGTGTTTTAGCAATGCAACTGTATTATTTAATAATTTATTTAAAGAAAAACATTGGGTAAAAATGGCTTAAAATGTCTTGATTCAGTCCAGCTCAAGTAAAAAATTATTTCCAATTTATTTTGACCAAATTATGAGCACATTTTACTCAGAAAGACTAAGCTTAGCAGAAGGTCAAATAGGTAAGATGAATGCGTTTGCCCTTCTTTTTCTGTGACTACAGGCGCAGTTGTTCAATTTAGAGATATGTAATATGACCTGATTAAAAAACAGTACATTTCAATTTTTATGAAGAAAATGTGAGTGGTCAAAAAAACATCACCACACACCACACATACAATGCTGCTACTGAATTAAATCAACACTGAACTAAACTGAGCTAAATAATCACACTGTTGTCTTCTGCTGCTTTCAGCTGTATTCAATTAAATTCACTGATGAACTTAGCAACATTGACATTTCTATCGAACTGAATTGAATCAACATTTAAGTAATTAGAGCTGAATAACGACACTATTGTTTTCAGCCGAGGTGCTTTATTCACTGAAATAGTGGCACCCAAAAATGGTGACATCTAAATTAAATTGTTTAATTCAAGTCTAAAATATTATTTAAAATCACTGAACCAACCTATACCAATAAAACACATGTTTATGGGTTAAATCAGGAAACATTTTTAAAAACCTCAGGTTACCACTTTGTTTAGTATGTAGTTGAATTGAATTTTTTCATAACTAATTAACTTTGTAACATTGACAGTGTTTTTGAACAAAGTTAAATCATTGTTGAACTAAACTGAGCTGAATAATGACATGTCTTCTAGAAAGATGGTGTCTGCTGAAATTGAAGTCTTTCCATAATTAATGAATATAATTTACAATATTAACACTGTCACTTTCTTCATTACTGTGAACCTGATTTGAAAAAAAAAATATCGTATGAAAAACTATAGAAATAAATGTGTTCTAAATGGTTTTTGCACATTAATATATGGCTGCCAGGAATACTAATTTACTTTTTTGTCTCCATCAATATTTTAGTTTGTCAGGTCAGGTCTGTCAGGTCTTATTCTCTGTTTTATTATCAACTTAGTACAAATTTAATCCAAAAGTCAAATAAAATAATATGATGAAAAGGAAGCAAAAACAAATCGTGATTAACCTTGTCTTGTATATGTACAAAATGTTCTGATGTTCCACATAGTTTTCATTGCATGAAAGGCAAAATATGAAAAATGCATAATCTGTTGGGATGCTTGAATATTGGAATATTGTTGGGGCACTGTGAATATTGCACTGATGCCTGCACACATGCAGACGATATTGTGATGCATTTCATTTCAGTTGACTGTAACTGTAGTGCTTTGATGTATGAAGGACAATGAGGACATCTCATTTCACTGATTCACCACAAAGTTGTTTTCTAACTATTAACTCTTTTCACCTATAGTGCCATCTGTTGAGGAGGCACTGCTATATTAATTAAGAAGATAGAACGGCACTCAAAGAAACAGGGAAAGCGAGGGATGGAAAAAGTAAAGAATGTAAAATCGCACCTGAACAATGTGTCTAAAGTATTCATGACAGCTGCCCACAGTAAAATCTCATAGTTTAAAATCTCACTCCGCATAACTGTATATAATGCATCAAATCCACATTCACAGTACATATTTTTAATTAGCTTCAGGTTATAGGATGAACATGTGCTCCTAAAAATAAAATAAAAAGATGATTTCAGCATCATAAGCAAGTTTCAAGGCCTGATGGTGTCCAATCTGTCATCTACAAACAAAGTTTCTAATCTCTCTGGCAGTAGCGTATAAGAAGGAAAAGACGTATTCACTCCGACAGCTACTTTCCATAAAGGCTTTATCCTAAATCACCCAAGGCAGTACAGAGACAAATTCTGTCAAATGTTTAACACAAGATGTGCATGGAGGATCTCAAAATCGCTGTTATATCACATCTGCAGCATTGTAAGGCATTCTAAGCTCACTACAGACACGGAGACTTATGCATCACATCCTATCCTTCACAGATAAGACAATCCCAGCATGCACTGCGACGAGCTTGAGAGGACAGGATTTCATTCAGTACTGATAACAATTCTATTGAATAACATATTTGACCAGCTAGGGTGTTTTTCCCCTTTTTGAGTATTGTGTGATTAGTTAAGCAACATGCTAATGTACAACTACAGGAATCAATAGAATTAAGTTAGTGTAGATACCGTATTTAATTTTAAATGAAAACTAAAATATATAAAAACAAACATATTCCTCACAAAAAAGTGCTTAATTATATTTATAATTATCTGGTAAACTGATGAAAATGATTTTGTGTTGAAGTAATTACTACAGAGAAACAGATTTAATTTCTACATTAAATAATTTAGTTCAGGCAAGAATTTAAAAAGAGTAAATTTGAGTTAGTACTCAATTTAAGCTTGTAGAAATGAAAATGTGAACTTATAACTATGTTTTACTTAGAATTGTTTATGTTTACAAGGATTATTTAAGTAAATATCAACGTTATGATCCAGTTTGTTCCACTGGGGCATGATTAATTAATAAGGTTAGGGTTTATACGGTTTTTGAGTTGTATTTACACACTTTTATGATTGTTAGGTTTATCATTTTCTATTTTGTGACATCTGGAGTTGATTTTCTACTCAAAATGACTCATTCATACTCGAACACTATCCACTGGTTGTTTCCGTCACTGTGTCTGTACCAAGTATTGAGCTCTCTGTGTTCGATTGGGTAATAATTTATTGAGTAGACTTATTATTTAAAAACAGATAACAAGCTATCTACTTGCTTTCTTGCATGTTTGTAAGTGATCCACACACTTTAATAGCATGTTTTCTTCAGTGCTTTATTGTTTGAGTAAAGTTTATAAACCGTGACTGATGTACTTGAGTATTGCAGATTAAACTTAAAATAATTAAGTAGAAATGACTCCACTCTAACTGGGATTTACTTATTTCCTTTGCTAATTTTACTTAACTTAAGTAGATTTTACTTAATTCAATACTTAATTTTTACTTTAAAAATATGCGTGCAAAAACTTGAAAAATAAAAATTAATTACATTTTACTTATTGTTTTTTTTCAGTGTAGTATACTTAAAATCTTAAAAGTATAATTTAAAAAAAGTACTGAAAGACCACTTTCATGATTATGTTTCTTAACACACTTAAGTACACTTTAAAAAAAGTGTACTTTGTAATAATGTAAAAAAATACTAAAGAGTACATTTCAAATTAATGTTTTAACAATTTGTTTTGCTTTAAAGAAGTGCACTTATTTAGATTTATTGACTAACATACTAAATGACAAGTAAAGATCTTGATTATAATTTAAACTAGTGTGTTGTTTGATATGATATTTAAACTTGATCTATTGTAAACGTATTAAATTACTTTTTAAAATGTCATACATTTTAATAAAAATGACAATATATTTGTCAGTATATTCAACAGTACACGTTAACCATATTTCAAAGGCAACAGAAGTAATTCTGAAAATACATATAAAGATGTACTTAGGTCCTGCTTAAGTGGGTCAACACTCTTAAGATTAGCTAACATTACAAATCAATTTAAACTGTAATATTATCAAGTAAGTGTCCAAAACATGACAATAAATTTACACTCAAGTATATTCGTTATATTATTTAAAAGTATGCTTCCTTTTCAGTTTATTTAGTTTTCACAAGAGTGACATGAACGTATTTTCAACATCTATTTAATCAGTTGTACCAACTCATTTCTTTGCAAAAATGTAAATAACAGTATCGTATAACAGTACCTAAATATAACATTTCCAATAAGCCGAAGTTTCCCCTTACAGCCTTGTTTTCAAATTTAAAGGGATAGTTCACCCAAAAATGAACATTTTGTCACACTCAACCTCATGATGCTCCAAACCTGTATGAATTTCATTTTTTTCTGTTCAACACAAAAGAAGAGAAAATACAATATACAGTTGCTGGTAGCCATTGACTTCTTTTTCTTTTCCATACGATGGAACTCTACCAGCAACTTGGAACAAATTGATGACAGAATTTTCATTTTTGAGTGAACTGTGCCTTTAATGTGGAATATATCAACCCAAACTAAGGTCCTGAGGTCATGAGTTGTGGTTTGCATGCTATAGGAAGTTGTTTCAAACTGTCCCATTTTTGGTTAGGATGCTGCGTTAGAAGATAGCTACCTATGTAGGCCATAGACAGATAGGCAGCTCAGTATGATCAGATCAGAAATATAGCAGTACCGCACCTCATAACCCAATAACAAGATAGTTTGTATGGGCTACAGTCCTTTGTGCTTCACCGCCAGATAAGAAATATAGTTCTGCTTGAGCAGCTCAATCTGGACGCTGTAATCACCCGAGGCCTGCCCACCATCAGCCAGAGACGCGTCTCCTTTCTGTCAAACAGGGCAGACAAGCATACCTCTATCCGTCTCTACATCTTGTTTTGGTCCCGCTGTCTTCTATCACTGTGTGTTCTAGCATGATTTCAAAGACAAAGCCTGAGATGAACCAACACCGGACAAAAATATGCCTCTGTAACAACAGACTATCTAACCTTCTCTGAACCTGAGCAGTTTCAAGTACAAAATAAAGTCTAAGCAGTATCTGAAAACAGAGGATTGAGACATGGGAGTATAGATATTTTACTCCAACACACTATAACAACACCAACAATAAGTAATAGTTTTGTTGTAATAGCCTGTTTCTAAGTCTCCCATTCAAATTCAGCCCAAGCAAACAGAAGATTAGCATTTCATTGGTAAATATCATCCCTGAAATTAAATAGTGTGCATTTGAGGAATGAAATCGCATTAGGCGGGATTGCAGCCGTGTGTCTGGGCATCAGTGATGGTGAAAAGAGCTTCAACAGTTCAGAAATCCCTCTCTGTGCCTCTTCTGATACTCCCCTCTCCTGCTCTATTGTCAGCAAACACTCGCAAATCCCTGTTTCATTAGAGCCGAAATCAAAAGGACCAGACGATGCTCATCTTATGACAAGCCACAGATCTTTGTTCAGAGTAGAGCTGGTAATTGGGTAACCTGATGATTCTTTTGATGATAAAAGACACAATATTTGTTGCAACATGCAGTCTGCTAAGCAAGTAATATGTGTTGTATATCTTGCTAAATCTTGGCCAACAGTTTTGATCATTAACACTATGACACATACTATTGCACCGCTGTGATCGCTCTGGGCTGGATCCTGATGCGTAGAACGATCAGTACATCCAGAGCTGGGAAGTAACTGAATTACATGTAATCTGGATTACGTACACTGAAAAACATTATTCATTGAATTTAATAAATGTATTTAAGGTAAGTGGTTGCAATCAATTTACATTTACATTTATGCATTTAGCAGATGCTTTTATCAAATTCAGGTTATACATTTTTTTTATCAGTATGTGTGTCACTTTTAGCTACATTTTAATAAATAAATTTGGTTGACTAACTTTCTACATATTTTTTGTCAATTTTTTTTCAGAGTAATACGATTCTAAAAATGAAGTACTTGTAATTAGATTATATTACATCTTAAAATATTTGTAATCAGACTGCAGTTTTTTATTACAAGATTACATATTATTTACATAATAGCAATAAATAATTCAGAATTAATCGATTCTTCCTAATTTGTCTTTTTATCTTTTATTTTGATTGTTGTTATTTTTAAAAATACCCCCTGCAGTTCTTTCATAAACCCCAGTTTGGGAAACCTTGTCATAATGTAATGTTTAATGCTTTTCATTTTGTTAATAACAGTGAATATAATATATTTTCTATCTCTTTGTAGGTTTATATCAATATGGTAAGATAATCCTATTCAAAACAATGTGCAAAATGAGTCAAAAGTAATCTAAAAGTAATCATTACATTACCTAAAATGTGTAATGTAAAGGATTATGTTACTAAGTACAGTTTTTATCATGTAATTTGTAATCAGTAATTTACCCAGCACTGAGTGCATCATGTGATCAACCGCTAAATTCAGATCTACTTTCACTGGCTTGTGCTCGGCCAGAGCCAGACACGCTCAGTGCTTGTCATATGCTGTCAAATTAATGTAGTAATTAACATAGTTTCAAGATGACGTTCTACTCGAAGCTGTCCACATCCTCGGACTCAGAATTATGCGTTTCTATGGCAACACTGTCAGCACCTAAATGAATCTGCAGCGGTCAGGTGGTACAAGTCAGAGCTCTTTGAAAATTCATAGTTTACATGTTGTAATTATGAGTTGTAAGAAAAAAACTTTACAAGTTCACAATCAGGGTAATTATGACATGGTGTGAATGTACCTTATGTCTCAAAGCTGTTGTAGTTTTCAGCCATATGATGTTTATTTTAGGTTTCAGACATTCAAATACGCAGTTTTTAATTACCTATTAATTAACTATAATTACGCATTTGTCACGTTCAAGTGCTTTGTCATCGGGAAGAACAGGAATCATGGAGGATGGTTCATTTATCAGTTCATTCTTGCCCATTCATTGTAAATCTTATTAAAGCCAAAATGTATAGGAAATTATTATTTTTAATAAAATATAGCGTCCCATTCATCATACAAACATTCACTGCGCTATCAAGATTTACAGCTTGTTGACGATGCTGACATTTTGGTCAAAGAGTCATTTTGGTCAAATGGTTATTTATTGAATTATACATGACTGTAACAATAAGAGAAAGCAATGAAAAAGTTGTGGGAAAAAGTAGTCAAATTAATCAGTGCTACAGCTATGTTTCTCTCTTCCCCCACGTTTAAAGTTTATGGCCTGCCCAACTCAGAAACTCAAAATGATCTCTCATTTCCAGATGTAAATACGACTGCAGAGGCCGCTCATGTGCAATTACAGTATACAGCGCTACTATGGCAGTGTTGTGTCACGTGAAAAGCATGTATATCCAGTATATATATATATATTTATATACAGTGGGGCAAAAAAGTATTTAGTCAGCCACCAATTGTGCAAGTTCTCCCACTTAAAAAGATGAGAGAGGCCTGTAATTTTCATCATAGGTATACCTCAACTATGAGAGACAAAATAAGAAAAAAAAATCCAGAAAATCACATTGTAGGATTTTTACAGAATTTATTTGCAAATTATGGTGGAAAATAAGTATTTGGTCAATAACAAAATTTCATCTCAATACTTTGTTATATACCCTTTGTTGGCAATGACAGAGGTCAAACGTTTTCTGTAAGTCTGCACAAGGTTTTCACACACTGTTGCTGGTATTTTGACCCATTCCTCCATGCAGATCTCCTCTAGAGCAGTGATGTTTTGGGGCTGTCGCTGGGCAACACGGACTTTCAACTCCCTCCAAAGATTTTCTATGGGGTTGAGATCTGGAGACTGGCTAGGCCACTCCAGGACCTTGAAATGCTTCTTACGAAGCCACTCCTTCGTTGCCCGGGCGGTGTGTTTGGGATCATTGTCATGCTGAAAGACCCAGCCACGTTTCATCTTCAATGCCCTTGCTGATGGAAGGAGGTTTTCACTCAAAATCTCACGATACATGCCCCCATTCATTCTTTCCTTTACACAGATCAGTCGTCCTGGTCCCTTTGCAGAAAAACAGCCCCAAAGCATGATGTTTCCACCCCCATGCTTCACAGTAGGTATGGTGTTCTTTGGATGCAACTCAGCATTCTTTCTCCTCCAAACACGACAAGTTGAGTTTTTACCAAAAAGTTCTATTTTGGTTTCATCTGACCACATGACATTCTCCCAATCCTCTTCTGGATCATCCAAATGCTCTCTAGCAAACTTCAGACGGGCCTGGACATGTACTGGCTTAAGCAGGGGGACACGTCTGGCACGGTGCAGTGTGTTACTGACGGTAGCCTTTGTTACTTTGGTCCCAGCTCTCTGCAGGTCATTCACTAGGTCCCCCCGTGTGGTTCTGGGATTTTTGCTCACAGTTCTTGTGATCATTTTGACCCCACGGGGTGAGATCTTGCGTGGAGCCCCAGATCGAGGGAGATTATCAGTGGTCTTGTATGTCTTCCATTTTCTAATAATTGCTCCCACAGTTGATTTCTTCACACCAAGCTGCTTACCTATTGCAGATTCAGTCTTCCCAGCCTGGTGCAGGTCTACAATTGTGTTTCTGGTGTCCTTTGACAGCTCTTTGGTCTTGGCCATAGTGGAGTTTGGAGTGTGACTGTTTGAGGTTGTGGACAGGTGTCTTTTATACTATTAACGAGTTCAAACAGATGTCATTAATACAGGTAACGAGTGGAGGACAGAGGAGCCTCTTAAAGAAGAAGTTACAGGTCTGTGAGAGCCAGCAATCTTGCTTGTTTGTAGGTGACCAAATACTTATTTTCCACTATAATTTGCAAATAAATTCTTTAAAAATCCTACAATGTGATTTTCTGGATTTTTTTTTCTTATTTTGTCTCTCATAGTTGAGGTATACCTATGATGAAAATTACAGGCCTCTCTCATCTTTTTAAGTGGGAGAACTTGCACAATTGGTGGCTGACTAAATACTTTTTTGCCCCACTGTATATACAGTATATCCAATGAAATAAGATGTCAATATATTCTAAAATAACTGTTGCCTAAAAAAAACCTAGCTAGAGTAAATCTGGAGCTAAGAATATTTCTAGAATATTTCAAATTTAGGAGTGAAAGGGTTAATTGAGTAATCCACATCGTACTGTTTAGAAAGCAAGTAATCTGATGACTGTTGTAATGTTACTCAAGTCACCTGTGCCAATTGAGTAATCAAAAAATATTTTGATTATTAATCAAGTACCTATTGGTAATCAAGTAATCTGCAGATAATAAGTTCTGGTGATTAATCAAGTGACTTTTTGTGATACATCCTGATAATTGAGTAAAGTTTGTTGATTAATTGAGTAATCCGCATTATACAGATTGGACTATTTCACTGGTTAATAGAGCAACCTGTAATAATCATGTAACCTGCCATATATTTTGATTTTTGAGTAACTTTCCTTGTACATCTTCGTAACTGATTAAACTGATGATTGTTTTGATAACTGATTAATTAATCTTGCTAATCAAGTAAACTGCAATTGTTTTGATAATTAGCTTTCAAACAAGCAGACAGACAGACAGCACAACGTACAGGATTCCTACACGCAGGTCTCACGCAGGCCAAACAGGTCAGTATTAACTAACGGGTTTGTTGAGCTGATATTTGTGTGTTTTTCCTGTTAGAGTATCACATCATTATCCTAGTGACATATTAATGTAAAACTCTTGGAATCAAGAAACCTTAGCCAATGTAGACAATCTACTGATTATTATGATGATTAATCAAGTAACAGTTCTCTACCAACACATTAGCAGATCAACTGAGTATCATTGGGGTGCATTTTAAAATCAAACACTCTATTTAACTGATTAATCAAGCATTAAATTTGAGGACGTGATTAAATACCAGAAAAAAAACAGTCTTCAAGCTTCCTTTAACTGATCTGATACTCCAATTAACTTCTCTACCACTCTCTTTCTTCTCTCTCTCTCTCTCTCTCTCTCTCTCTCTCTCTCTCTCTCTCTCTCTCTCTCTCTCTCTCTCTCTCTCTTCTCTCTCTCTCTCTCTCTCTCTCTCTCTCTCTCTCTCTCTCTCTCTCTCTCTCTCTCTCTCTCTCTCTCTCTCTCTCTCTCTCTCTCTCTTCTCTCTCTCTCTCTCTCTCTCTTCTCTCTCTCTCTCTCTCTCTCTCTCTCTCTCTCTCTCTCTCTCTCTCTCTCTCTCTCTCTCTCTCTCTCATCTCTCTCTCTTCTCTCTCTCTCTCTCTCTCTCTCTCTCTCTCTCTCTCTCTCTCTCTCTCTCTCTCTCTCTCTCTTTCACTTCCTCTTCCTCTCATAATATAATACTACAGGATTTGAACAGGAGTCTGATCCAGAATTAAGGCTTAGGGACAAATTGAAATACCTGGAGCTTTGAGTACCCGCTCCAGAGAACAGCCTGTCCCCAATCATGTTTATGTGTGTAATCCTCAAATAAATGTCTCTATCACACAATTGGACATCCTTCACATAGAAGAATATAAACCCATGACATGCCTTCACATCTAATCCAGATCCCCTCATATTTTTATCCTCATATCAACAATGCAAAATCCACATTTGGCAGCCTGGCTGGAATTAAGAATTATAGTTTAATATCCCTAATGCTGATAATGTTACTTACACATTTGGTTTATTTTACTCGTGTGTATTTGTGCTTGTAAAATAGCATTGGAGAGGCATATCTTCTATTATAGTACTATGAGGATTTGATAATGTGTGTACTTTAATACTCTCAGTGGTAATTTTCTGCCGCCGTCTGTCTAATGGTCTCTCAAGGGAGGTTATAATAAAATACACATCTACGTGAAGCTCTGTAAAAAACATCTACTGTCATCAAACCATTCATTCTATGCTATTTATTAAAGGGTTTCTCAAGTTTATTGAACTAGGGATGTGCAAAACTACGTTTTCTTTTCATAATTGACTAGTCAGTGGGTTCTGAATGACCAGTTGGTGTAAAGAAAGTGAAAGAGGTCCAGTTTTAGGCATTTTTAAGACTTTGTTTTATCTCTGTATGGACGTGGCACACAGTATTGCAGTAGTAGTGAGAAGGAAGTGCTATAACTGCACTGGCACAGGTCCAACTTCATTACACTTCACTGAACAATCAATTTCCTCCCTCAGCATTACTGAACTGAAGACTTCATCTGCACAATGGTTACATGTAGGCCTTGAAACGGCCAGGCAATACATATACTTATTGCGTATCGGCTTAAGCGACATAAGAGAAAAATTAAAGAGATATAATCAAATTCAAGCAAAACTGGCCACCAACTATGAATCATTTTGGCCCTTATAATTGACTTAATGATATTAATTTACATTTACATGCAGTACAGTTTACATGTGTTTGTAAATGTTGCAGTGGAGACTTTAACATGAAATTAGGAGACCCCTGAATGATTTCCATCTCTAGTCAGTTTGGTAAGATATCTGTGGATATCAGAGAGCCTGCAGGGAGTCATGCATAGTCTACAACACCGGTCTCCAACATGGAGCCCATGGGTACAAATGTTCTCATTATTTGGTATCTTACCTTATCATACCTTGAAATGTTTGATAACTGATGTCAGAATCAAGAACAATCCTGTAATATTAAAAAACATTGTATAATGTTGTGAGAAACCGATCAACCAGTTAGAATCAAGAACAATGATGTGGTATAAAACTACAGTATGGAGTGCCACTGTTTGGTTCTGAAAGTAAAAATTACATTCATTTTCTTCATAGTGCAAGAAAAAGATTGTTAAACTTATAAACATTACAAGATAGGCCTACTGTGAGCTGCAAGATTGTTAATCAATGGTATATGCATTTGTTGAATGCATCAATTTCTTTTCAAAATACAATTTTTTAAATATTATTTTAAAATAATTAACAGCATAATTTCTGGTTAAAAAACACATTACCCATGATTCTTTCCCTCTCTAAAGCTGTTAAATACAAAATATTTTTCTTTCATTCTTTCAAATCAAGTTTGTATTTACTTTGTAGCTGACTGGTTTGGCTCGTGGCTCATAAATCTTTTTTTTTAATCCCTATTTGGAAAATGAATGGGAGAAATGCTTGATGAACCAAAGCCGCTGAAAAGGTGGCACTATTGCACCTAATGCTTGTGAGAAACCATCAGCAAATCAGAATGAATAATCAATAACAATGATACAGTTATTACTGTATTATAAAAAATAATATAATGCTTGCTAGAAATCATAATATTTCTAATATTTCAATAATAAAATGATACACTCATCAGTAGAATGTTATTGCCTGAAGCATAAGGTAAAGAAACAGCATGGATACAGCAGGTAGCTCTCATTCACAATATGGTCGGAGACCTCCAGCCTAAGTATTCGATCAGACATATACGAGTGCTGATGCTAGTTTAAAGATCCTGTGTGTGTGTGGCGTGCACACGTTTGATTAGTAAAGTGCACATAAATGTGTGGGCTGTTTCCTACAGACATCATTTAAGCAGCAGCGTGTAAACATCAAACAAGGCTTCAACATCTTCACAGAAAACAGAGCACCTCCTTCACAATTCACAAAGATCCTTCCTTATTCTTCACAACAAATTTCCCTCAATCGATGCTAGCTTTGTGTCTAGACAGTGTAATACTTCACTGCTGACGAATTGGGGGTAATAGTTAATAGTTTCGAGTTCGGGCCTCGCAATATGTTTGCGATAAATGATGAAGAATGCCATTTCATCTGCCACAGCTGCTCTGTTGAGTCTGAGCGTGACGTTAGATGAAAACGCAGCTTTTAACGCCCTTTCTTCTCTGGGCAGGTTTCAGCGCAGATGATGCATGTGGACTGCGTCTCCTCCGGGCAGGGCTCAGTGGAGCTTTGATCACCGAGCACAAGCCTCACAGGGGTCAGGCGGTGCTTGGCAGGGGGCACGCTGCCATCAAACATTAGAGATGCACTAGAATGAAGCTTCAGCAGTCAGCAGTGCTGTCTGTTCTGCTCCTCCAGGATGGATTTCACCCTCGACTCTGGATTAATGATACTTTTGCAGGTGGAGGAGGGAGCATTGGATTTCGCTTGGACTTCATATAAGGCTCTACTCTTTAGGACTTTGTCACAATCACCTAAGGCACAATCAAGTTTGTACACTTTAGATTAAGATTTGATTTTCAGTCATTTCTGAAGATAAAGATAAATAAAGCAATATTTCCAAGAATGTTTTTAAAGCCTGAAATACACTAAACGACTTTTGCCATCAAGTTGACGCTACACTCTTAAAATAAAGCAGGGGGGCTTCTCAGCGATGCCATAGAGGAACCATTCTGGGTTCCCAGAAAAAACTTTCAGTTACAGAGATAGTTCCCAAAAATGAAGCTTACCCCATGATGTACTCACCCTCAAGCCATCCTAGGTGTATATGACTTTCTTCTTTCAGACAAACACAGAGTTATATTAAAAGATGTCCTGGCTCTTCCGAGCTTTATAATGGCAGTTAATTATTTTTTTTGAAGGTTTGGAACAACAATGTCAGGATTGGGCTTGTTTTCTCATGTGTTTCAGTTCCTGTTTTGCCTTATTTGGTCATCTTCCTGTCCTTGTTTCGTTTGATTATTAGTTGATTCCCCGCACCTGTCTGTCTGTGTTTATAAGCCTCAGTCTGTTCAGTTTGTGTTTGTTGGGTCTACTTGTTTACGTGTGTTTTCTCAAGCTCCTGTTGTGATTATTCCCATTGTTTCCTTGATTAAAGACTGTTAAACGTTTCCTTGAACCTCCTGCATTCTCCCTGAAAACAGTGTAATGTGACAGAAGACCCGACTGAAAACAGTTACCTCCATGTGTCTACCCTCCGTTTGTGTTTCCCGCTTTCTCTCTGTGTTTTTGTTTCGTTGTGTGTACCCTCATGGATGCCCTCCTTCGCCCAGAATATAGGAGGATTTTGAGCTCAGTTTGATATTTTGAGTTTATTTCAAAACACATATTATTTTAATTTGTCGTGCGTCTATGAAAAAGCACATGTTTATGTGTGATTTTGTTGTGTTCAGAACGGCTTTAAAGTCTTTGTGGTCCTCCGTCGTTTCGTGTTTGGTGCCACACACACAAACTGGCATGATGGCACCCTGAGTCACTTTTTTAATGCCCTATGTAGTTATTTCTAAAGAGCCTATCCAAAATTAAGTGGTCTGTTGCATTCATTTGCACTTGTTCTAGAGTGAATGTGTCGTGTATCTCTGTGTGTGAGTGTGTCCAAACAAGGTCCCTATTTGAGTCAGTTTTGTATTGTTACTGAATTCCTAAATCAATAAAAAGTCACGTCAAGCATTACTAATCAAGACCAAACATTATTTACATTATCAATCAAAGGTGTCACTCAGAGTCACATAAGTATGTGTTATATGTATTTAATGTTATGTTGTAATGCTTAGTATTTGAAACAACCCACTAAAATCATTAAACATCTTACCTTTGGGTATTTTAGATAAGTTAATAATTTGTAAAAATCCTCAATACATTTGGTAAATATTTTTCCTCAAACGGGGGGGGGGGATAGATATAGTCTCAGAAAAATCAATTTTTTCATGGTATCTTCTTCAGATTTTAAATATAAACTCATGAGAGATGTGACTTTAAATCCATTACTTTTCTGGATTGCTCCAGGACTTATGTCATGTATTTTTATATGAAATAATTGTATTCTTATTTTTCTATCCAGTGTGGTACACTTTCTTCAAGGCACTTCAGTCTCTATAACTGTCTATCTTTTTGAGCATTATCAACTCTGGATGATGGATAGTAAAGCCCAAAGGGTTCTTCTTCTACACTGAAGTCAGCAAGTGTTATAATTGTAATTTAGGTAGGTCTTTTTCAGCTGTGAGTCCCAAAATGGGGAGTGCTGGCTAACAGGTTAAGAAAAAAGATTTTAGGCAAGTTCTTTTAAAAACATTATTTTTTGTGTTTTGTCTTTAGAATAATCTTTAGAACAATATTTAAGAAAAAAATATAAGAACATTCTTATAAAATGTTTTTGATATTCAATGTTTTGAAATATTCTGTTCAGAAGATTTTTATTCTTAAAGGGGCTTTATGTAGAATTCAGAAACCATTGTTATTAGTGACACCAGTGGCCATTAAGTGAACTTCAGCCAGTAACATGTTTGCTCGCGCTCGCACTCGTGCACACATAACGTACAAGAGATTGAACGTGATTTAGTGTCCCCATAAAGTCACGGCAAAGCTCTTTTTCTTTCTTTTCTTAGCAGAAAAATACATTTGCAGCATTAATATATTGGTAACGAACATTAAGATTCTTAATGGTTTAATATGTGCTGCACGCTTTCCTCTCAATAACAAAATAAGCACAATGACATTGCAGAATAGCTCTTTCGACATTAACTTGAACATTGTATGAGCGTTCGTTTTGGAAGAGAGGTTCTCTGGAGCATGCGTAAAGCTCATGTCCTTTTTGACTTTCCTAGCAAAAGCATCCCAAAAAACAAAAAAACACTTTAGAAAAAACTTTCTAAACAACCTAGCTGGGGACGTTGGGAAAGGCATCATTATTTTTTAAGTTTCATTACAAGCTGTTCACACAATGGCAATAAAAATGTATTAATAACATTAACATCTTTAAATATAGCCCCTTTAAGAATGTTTTTAATGCATTTGGCCCCTGGAGTTCAGATTTGCCTCACCGTCAGTTGTATATGTAATATTATTTTACAGCTTTAACCCAAACTATTGAGAAGGTTATCAATTTAATGATGAAAATGTATAATGTTCATGTCCATGATCTCCTGAATGTTAACAGGATTTAAGATAACACGTGCTAGCATACAGTAATTCTGTTTTGAAGTGCACACACTGATAACCAAGTTAACATGTTACCACGTTAATCTATTAATATAGCTAACCGAGTTGAGTTAGCTGATTAGCCAATTAGCTTAGCCAATGCAATCAATCAACTGAGAGTTGGCGTACTACATCTGTGTTGAAAACGATTGGCAAGTATATTTCTGTCACATATAAATAATATTCAGTAGGCAGATGTTTAATGTAAGTGTGAGTGCTAGAACTGTGTACTTTGAGTGAATGCTTTTTGTTTTGTACCTCTGTTAGCCTTGAAGGTGTTAAAATAGAGCTTGATTCAATGAACCATTAATTCGTACTGTGTTGTTGTTTTGTAGAGCTGACATTAATGTGTGTCTACAGACTGACTGCCGTTTGAATGAAGCGTATATTTCAAGTTAAGCTGAGTTTATACTTGCAGTACAACCTGTGTAATTAGTACACTATGTGTGTTGCCAGTGTTATTTGCCTTGTCTGCTGCTTTTTCAGTGTAAAAGAAGAACTTGCGGAAGATTTTGCTTTTTGTTTTATCTTTTAATGAATGAATTTACAATAATTCAGAACATTGAATAAAAATATTTTTCATGGAAAATTTATGTTCAGATATTTTATTGGACACACTAAGGAATAAAATATTCATATACTGACTTACTATGAGCTAATACCATTTTACTTTGAAATAGAGTAAGTAAACTACTTGAAAGCATGCTTTTAAATTCACTGAAATGTCTGACTAAAAATAGTTTCCTACCTTTTTTCAAGTAAAACTACTCCAATAATTTTTTCCATTATTCACTTTCAAAACAAGATAACAATACTATTATAATGAGCACGGTTGACTTGGCACCAGAGAATGTTGGCAAACAAGAAGCTCTTTTTCACTTACATAATTAAGCCCGCTAGCAATGATGTGCCAGTCACTGACATGCTGTTAATTTAGCATTAATAATAAATGGGTCAGTCAGGATTAGGTCATTTCTATGCCTGCGTTCTGCTGAGTCACTGCAAGTCTGCAAAGCAATGTAGCTTTCTGGTTTGCCCTCATTACCATATGACCAAAAAGCCAATATTGGGCAAATAAAGAGACAATAAGTATTATAACGCTTTCCTGTGTTGCCGTTTTGCCACAAAAAGAGCAAAAGCAAAACACATGATGAAAACGCTTGTCTATGTTTGTCTGAAACAATGTTACAAGTTACACCGTGATCAAACCAGACAGCATATGGGCCTGTGTGTTTTTAGAGAGAAGACGTGTGTGTAAATTCAGAGCCTGAAACCTGTTGCATCTCTTTGATAATGTGACATAAAAAGAGCATTTTATTAGATCAATATTATGGATTTCTGTTAAGCACAGTAGTTAACATATAGCAAACTGTAGACAGACCAAGCCACCAGATACAGTATTGCGCTTCCATAAAAGACTGGAGCGAGTCTTTGAAGTCTGCTGTATTGTGGAGACTTTTCTTGATCTCAAAGGAAATGTAAAATTCAGTCAGCATAGAGATATTACATTCTCTCTAGTCTATCAGCAGTTTCATCTCATTTCCAACAGATCAGTAATGGAATGGAATGGAATGGATTTCAAGAGGGAAAAATCAATGGCAGAAGATAAGAGTGGTATTTTGAGATAAATTTCCATTTTTGTATGAAAGCAGAGAAATATCACATATATTAACCATATCGCAACCATTTTGCATTTCTACTGATCTGTGTGTCATGGAGCTCTCGGTCATCATATAGGCTATGTGTTATTGATCTATTATGGCAGAAGCTAATAACGTGGATCAGAGAATAATCACTGCAAATCCACTGCAATTACACGTGCGCAGGAAAACACAGCATAAATGTTATAATGATGAACTGAGACAATTCAGATCCCCAACAAAACCTTATTTATCTTTAAACTAAAACACATTTCAACACAATGTCGTAAGAAAGAAAGAAAAATACTTTGTTGAATTCTCATTACTTTCATTATATATATATACATACATACATACATACAAGTAGATATATATAGTGTAGTGTAAGTATATACTGTATATATAGTGTATGTGTACAGTATATATAATATATTATTTAAAGCAGTTTAAACATAAGGCAGCAACATAACAATACAGTGCATTACCCCTCTTATTGTATAGTATACATTTTGTTATGTTGTTGCGTTAAATAAAAAATAAAAAAATGCTTTAAATTATGTTTTTCAGTTAAGTACTGAGTAAAGGGTATGAATACCTGTGCAATGCACATATTTTTGCAAAATTGTCATATATGTTTACATAAAGAGAGAAATTGTGCTAATACTGCCTTAAACTTATGCTCATTTAATAATAAAAAAACTGATCAGTCATATAAGATATTAAATAATATAATAGTGATATATTAAATGTATGAATTATATATTAATATACAGTACAGTACATTTATGTAATCTATATTTTATAGCACAACTTGGCTGTTGATTGTTTATATTGTTGCAAATATGTCAACTTTATTATTGCACAGCTCTGTATATGAAGTTATTTGCAAAAGTACACTGGTGTAAAGCGATATATATACTACATAGCAAATCTCATCTGCCTGCTTTTGTATTTTGGAGCAACATGTAACTATATTACAACTCAGCTCTAGTCTGCTAAATGCAATTGTAAGTACTTTTATGATAATGGGAACCATGAGAATAATGAAAATTACATGCAACTCAAAAGTAAAATGTACGGTTGCAGTATCGTAATGAGTCTTTGGAAATTAAAAAAGCTTACAGTATATATAGAAAATTACGGTGACGTAATACTGCCCACACATAATATTTTTTCCACTCAATTATAACACTTTTCTCGTTATAACGAGATCTTTTCTCGTTAAAACGACATATTTTCTCGTAATAACGAGATCTTTTCTCGTTAAAACGACATATTTTCTCGTAATAACGAGATCTTTTCTCGTTAAAACGACATATTTTCTCGTAATAACGAGATCTTTTCTCGTTAAAACGACATATTTTCTCGTAATAACGAGATCTTTTCTCGTTAAAACGACATTTTTCTCGTTAAAACGACATCTTTTCTCGTTATAACGACATATTTTTCTCGTAATAACGACATGTGTGGTTATAATAGATATATGGTAGGGCTGAGGTGAGCGAGTGTCCGCGCTGCTCAGTCTGACATAAACGAGGATCTGCACGCTGCTGAATTGAAATACACTGTTTTAAATGTATTTAATGTAATGGTTTTAATTATAGCAGCATGTTTATTAGGTTTAATCTCCAATACAACATTATCCAATAACAGCACACAGACCCATGACTCGTTTAGGCTATATATGATCAGATCAAAACAGTTATTTTTGAATAATTGACTCTGGGCTTGGAATATGTATTTATTTGAATGACTGAAGTTTGATTGAACAATAAATCGAAATATGAACAAAGATAAATAAAGAGATTTTCTCTTAGGTTAATAATAATAATTATTATTATTATTATTATTTCGTTCTGTTTGAAAACGGGCAAACAAATTAAGCTAGATTTTTCGTAGGCCTATTTTTGTTTGTGAGTAAACAAATGAGCTGCTTTAATATTTGTTTCACATGTGTGGGCGGCCTTGATATACTTTAGTCTGATTATATATTAATTATGTATTAATGATTTAATATTATTAAATGATCTTTAGCTGAATCATCGCATCACGTTCTTCTTATGGGTTAAATTGCAGGCTTTGCTTTACTGAAGGAACAGTCTTCGCTGCGCTGGGTGTGAGCACTGAACACAATAGTACAGATGAAAAGACGTACAGTACCTCTTGCTGGATTTAGGCTATACGAATTAAATAAAGATCTCGTTATAACGAGAAAATATGTAGTTTTAACGAGAAAAGATCTCGTTATTTCGAGAAAATATGTCGTTGTAACGAGAAAAGATCTCGTTATAACGAGAAAAGATCTCGTTATTACGAGAAAAGATCTCGTTATAACGAGAAAAGATCTCGTTATAACGACATAATTGAGTGGAAAAAATATTATGTGGATGGCAGTATTACGTCACCGTAGAAAATATCACAGAGTATAAAAAACAAAAAAAACAATGGTCCTAAAAATAGTCTTTATTCTCATTTCTTTCTTTTAGATTTTAAGGGCCGGATTATAACCTGCACATTCAGCCTTAAACTCATCCTATGGACCTGACCCACATCACACTCACACTGTATTTTTGTGTGTTTGCAGCAGTAACTATAAAGTGATTTACAGAGACATTTGGGACATTTGAATTTAACGGCCGCCACTCACAAGACTAAAGAAATCCTAAATGCAAACAGACGCCTACTGTCTGCATGATTTACCCCTAGTATAAACTGCATTATTTACATTTCTGCATTTGGCACACAATAGCTATAATCCAAAACAACTTAGTGGACATTCAGTGGCGGTCCCATCTGGGTCTGTGTGTGTATATACAGATAGTCTATCATAGATAGACAGACAGATATACGACGGATGGACAGACAGACAGACGGACGGACGGACGGACGGACGGACGGACGGACAGACAGACAGACAGACAGACAGACAGACAGAGAGAGAGAGAGACAGACAAACAGACAGAGCGAGAGACAGACAGACAGACAGAGAGAGAGACAGACAGACAGACAGACAGACAGACAGACAGACGAGAGAGACCACAGACAGACAGACAGACAGACATCGACAGAGAGACGGACGGACGGACAGAGAGAGACAGACAGACAGACAGACAGACAGACAGACAGAGAGAGAGACAGACAGACAGACAGACAGACAGACAGACAGAGAGACAGAGAGACAGACAGACAGACAGACAGACAGACAGACAGACAGACAGAGAGAGAGACAGACAGACATACAGACAGACAGAGAGACAGAGAGACAGACAGACAGACAGACAGACAGACAGACAGACAGACAGACAGACAGAGAGACAGACAGACAGACAGACAGACAGACAGACAGACAGACAGACAGACAGACAGACAGAGAGACAGACAGACAGACAGACAGACAGACAGACAGACAGAGAGAGAGACAGACAGACAGACAGACAGACAGACAGAGAGACAGAGAGACAGACAGACAGACAGACAGACAGACAGACAGACAGACAGACAGACAGACAGACAGACAGACAGACAGACAGATAGATAGATAGATAGATAGATAGATAGATAGATAGATAGATAGATAGATAGATTATGTATTTTAAACATGTTCATATTGATTCTAAAATGATAATATGGGCCATTAAAAGATAATAACAAAAATCGAAAGTTATTTACCTATCATTTTTAATAGACACCTTATTTTTGGACCACTACTCAATAACTCTGTAAACACTACAGGTGTCATGATGGCCGGGGGTACAGCGGTGCCGGTTTAATTTAACAGAGCTGAGTGCTCTAAAAGCAGCTCTCTCACAGATCACCATTTCAAAATAATTTTGATTCATATGTGACTGAAAGTGATGATATCTGAGTGGGTGAGCTGTTTACTTTGCAATTAGTCTGTCTGTTTCAACAGTCTGACCCAGATTTGCGGATCGTTTGTGAACACGATAGGCCAGCATTATCACATTGACTGGGTAAAGAGCCAGACAGTGATTGCCTCCTTTCAGGAGAACTTCCACTTCGATCTCACCTTTACCACAACTAGACTTCAACCACACGCTTATAATAAACATTTCAAAAGGAGGTGTTCACAGCAATGACATCGAACAGCCATTTTTGGAACCTTTCAGTGAACAATTCTAAAATTTAAAATTCATAGTGTGAAGAACATCTAAAGAACCTTTTCTCACGATAAAGAACCTTTTGTGGAATGGAAAGATTTCATGCATCTTAAAGGTTCTTCATGGAACCATCAATGACAATAAAGAACCTTTATTTTTAACAGTGGTGTTACTTTAGAATGAGTTTAACATGTATTTGACTGATATATGGGAAACTAGATGCATATCTAGAGTGTCCTCTAAAAATATTAGCATAACAGATTTGCACGCAACAAGAACATATGAACAGATATGTGTTATGCATCAGTATATAAGTTGGTATGAGCTGATTCCTTGATGTCAACATTAAGCTCTCCTGCTCAGCATCCACTAATCTCCCCGCAGCATCACCCTGACTAATCACAGATAATGGGTGGATTTGAACCTAATAGCCACATCGGGGCGCAGGCTCATGAACCCAGATCACACAGGAGGGGGAGAAACCTCTCAGATGATTATCTGCTGTAGGGATAAGGAGAATAACCCCACAAAGGCCTATCCACAGGTATTCACATGTCAAGAGGCAAATCTGGGATTGGTTGCTCAAAGTCAATGAAGTTCTGTTGAAATCAAACTTGGGTAAAACACACATCATGGAATTGTCTTTCTTATTCGGAAGAAAATACAAACTCTAATGTTCAATATACAGAGGCCCAGTCCACACAGTGGTAGCTCAAAGAGATAGTTCACCCAAAAAATAATTTACTCACCCTCATTCCAAACTGTATGACTTTTTTTCTGTGAAGCACAAAAGAAGATATTTCGTAGAATGTTGGCAATCAAACAGTTTTGGTGACCACTGCCAGATTTGGAACAAAAGAAGATGATGACAGAATTTTTGGGGAGTGAACTATCCATTTAGATGAAAACTGCATCCCAAACCATCATGATTCTATCGACAAACCATGAGCAAGTAACATACGACCATAGATTTTACACATTTGGCCCATCCTAGTGAACAACAAAGAGCTATTTCTGTGTGCAAATATTAGCCAATAACAAAAAAGGGCATTTACATGCAGAAAGGAAGCATGTTCAAAGTCAACATAATGTAATACTGCATTGATTTGTAACTGAAGAGATATTCACTTAGAAAAATTCAGGGTACTTGACAAGGGTGGCTCTCACAAAACCTTTCAAGAAATTTCCACGTTACAGTTCATATCTTCCTCTAAAAAAAGAGGGAAAACAATATATTGCATAAAACTGTGTAATTAGAACTATTTTTTTGCATTGTGATGACAATTTTCACTCCTGTCGGCGCCGATAGCTTGTGAGCAGCACGCCAACATACAGCGGCGTTGTGCTACGGATGTCCCGAGTTCAAATCCTGACTCGAGGACCTTTCCCCAAACCCGCCCCCTATCTCTCTCCTACTTTACCTTCTGTCAGTTCTGATCCGTCCTATCCTAATAAAGGTCAACATGACAAAAAATAAAACATTTTCACCCCGAATTTTCACAAATGTAATATTTTAAGTGCATCTGGTCTTTTCTCTCTTTAATAATTTTTTATGAATTCTCATTACTGTAACGACATGTTATTTTTTATTTCTTTTACAAATACAGTTTTGTAATCATTTTAAAAATCGAAATTAATTATTTTAAGAAATTAAAGGCAGTACAACAAATGCTAATGTTTCCATGTTACAGTAATGAGACTATAGATTTTGCATTAGAGTGATGTCAAAAAGGGCATTTAAATATAGAAATCTTAAAGAAAAAAATATGTTATTTGGGTAAAATAACAATTTGTTCCAAACATAATGCCACAATTTAGATTTTAAAATATCTTAAGGCTCTTAATAGTAGACCGTTTTAATACTGTGCACTGCGTTCTGTGCAATAAACCAGGAACATGCATTATGAAAGAGATAATTATGATTTCAGGTTAACCTGAATTCAAGGCAGCATGAGGCTGGAAAATGCATATGTAAATGAAATCACATAACTGCTGCAAGTCCAAGAACCTTACAAGAAACCTTAACTATCGAGCAAGATGACTAATCGAGCATCTTCAAGCTAAAAAACATTAATCAGCACGAAAACGGTGCTTTAATATAACTGCACAGTCCTATTTGTAATGCATCATTTGGACAAACATACTTGTTATATTTTGTTACAATTCTCTGAAGGTGAAAGGGTTGCAAACGGTGTCTTCAGTAATTAAAATTCAGTAGATAGGCCTGGTTATATGAAAATCTCCTTAACTCTATAATGAGAACGCAGACATCCCATGAGCTTTTAATCATTATTAGGATCTTTGCTCTTCACAATCTGCTACAGAAATCCTCCAGAGACGCCTTCTTTTCAATAACATTCTCTTGCACTGAGTCCAGGTCTAAAGATCACTGTTCAGTGCTGCTGGTTATTTCTCACTCCGCTCTGTTTTGAATTACTGACGTTTTCTTATTCCTTTTCATTCTATTCCAAACATCAAATCTTACATCTTACTCTCCTCTGGTTCTGCTCTTTTATTCTGCCGGTCCCCACAGGTCTCTCTCTGTGGCCTTTGAGTGGTTTTACACCATTCTCTGAGTGGGAGTCTGCACGCAAACGGAGCTCGCATGAGCCAAATACAAAAGAGTTTTTTTGGGCAGACCTCCGGAGGGAAAAGCCTCTTGAGGTGCCCACGGACGGGGGCTACAGCTGCACAGAGGCCGCGTGGGGTTGCGGTGCTATGGTGATAGTGAAAGGGCCGTATTTCAGTATCACCTGCCATACGCTATTTGGTACAGTGTAGTATCATTGGACTTATGTGTAAGCCTTCCTGTGGACCTCTTGGAAACAGCCATTCAGTGTTCTTGATATGAAGCCTTTCAATTTCACATTCAGTATTGTTTGGAAAGCAGGAAATGTATTAAACACAGAAACGCATTTGAGCGTTCACATTATGCTTGCTCTGAGATGAAGGAATGCTTGCTGCCTCCTCTGTCATGCACAATCACATGCCAAAATTACACAGCTTTAAAATACATTTTAATGCTGTGCTCTTGACAAAAAGGGAACCCTCATTTCCACATACGCAACATGTATGGTGTGAAACTGCATTTGTATTCATCATTCTGCTGGTTTCCTGCTCTCCGGATTATAATCACACTAAAAAGAGGAAAATATGGATGAATTAAATAAAAAGAGGTTAATATGATGGATAAACTCTTGGCACAGCTCAACTCTTTTTGTTTCTGAGCCAGGTTTTAGTGGAACAAGGTCTGGAGTTCTGGACCAGGATCAAGTATCCATGTGTCCAAAAACAAAATGTTGATTACTGCAGAAATTACTCTACAGTGTGGTGCTTCAGGACACAAAAACGGGCCGAAATTAATAATAATAAATTATTATGTTGAATTTTAAGGACATTTTTTGTTTATTTTGGTATATTTTGGTATATTTTTGTATAAGTTTGTATAATAATAAATTGATAAAAAGAATGAGTCATATTCAATGCTCATAAAGTCAGCATTTTTATTTGATCAAAAATACAGAAATTTTTTTTTTAGTATTAGAAACATTTCATATTAATCTAAATGGTTAAAAATGGTTATGCCACGTTTTCATTTTTTTGTGAGTAGATGTTCCAATGAACAGCATTTATTTGACAAAAGTCTCTTGTAACATTATATTCTGTACTGTCACTTTTTATCAATTAAATGCATCCTTTCTGAATAAAATGTAATTCAAAAAACTTTTAGCAGTAATATATATATTTATATACTATATTACCAAACAATCGAACTAGGTTTTACATGACTTTTAACCTGATAAAGTAGATTGCTTTAGATATTACTATACTCTGCTGCACATTATGGTGCTTCGGGACCCAAAAATGGGCCAAGATTAATAGTAATGAATTACTATGTTGGATTTTAAGGACATTTTTGTTTATTTTTGTATGATAAACAACTATGGGTCACACTCGAAAGTAAAATCTGGGTCCTGAAGCAAAACCGCTGCTATACCTAATCTGCTGCTTATCACATTTATCACGTATGACTCATTTTATGCTCTCAGTCTCAGATTATTAATCATTTTAAACTGCAGAAAGACAGTGCAGCACGACTCAATAAGCCTGACAAATATGACTCATCTTCATGACACACGATCAAACGGCTGCGTTACGGAGAGATCACGAATCAAGAACTCATCACATGATTCTAAAGACATACGCATGGCCTTGTCATGCATTAGAGGCGGATATATACAGACATGGGGATGGGGGTGGGGGTGCAGAGAAGGATAAAAGGGACACGGGGGGATGGGATGTGATGGAGGAGGATCAGGGGAATCCGTTGGGGCGGAGGTCAGCGTGCCAATATTTGTTAGAACAAGGTAAGAAATTATAGATCAGGATCAAGAATCTATTTATCTAGTTGCTACGCCAGAAAATCAAACAGGCTTATTTTACATTCTGTTCTATTATACATAAGACACAAAATACTTCTAGATCCGCATCGCCTAAGTGTGTGCTTGGATCAATACAGAACATTTCCTTATTATGACAGGCAGGATCCCACATGGACGTGTTGCATTGCTTGGATGCAATAACTTCAGACTGCATGACTGCCCTTTGTTCAGAAAAATTGAAGGAGCACTCCACAGGCGCATGATGTGGTGACACAAATTGCTTAAGAAAACAAGCTCTCACTTTGTTTTCAGCCTGGAGCCTTTAAAAATAACCTGATGCAATGAAGCAAGACACACTTGACAAAAATCTCTAAGTATGTGAGAAAGTTACTGTACAAAGCACACATACACGGATTGGTCTTGTACCACAATTAACCGTCTAATGAGAGAACAATGCATGGAATGGCTGGATAATAACTTTTTATAGTTTATGCTCCAAAAAACAGTCAAATCAGATGCAATACATTTAAAATGTGCAGTTATTCTATGAGTCATAACCCCATTCACACCAAGAACGATAACTATAAAGATAACATTATTAGCGTCCACACTAGTGGACAATATCGTCTGTTTATTCTAAGCACATGCTCGTCTGCCGCTTTAAATTCTCGAGCTCGTTATAGCAGGATCTGACTCTGATTGGGTGTCAATGTTTGTATCGTTCATCAGCTGGAAGAAAATCATTCTGAAATGATTCCAATGATATTGTTTCTCTGTGCCTTTATCGTTATAGTTGTGGTGTGGACTCTGCTATTCTTTAATATTGAGAATGATTTTTAAAACCATATCTTTATAGTTATCTTTATAGTTATCGTTCTTTGTGTGAACAGGCTTTATTTTCCATTAATGAAATACATAGTTTCATAAAAAGAGTGTGATTTTGGTCTTCGAACATGCAAAAGCTAATAGTATTACTATTGCTAAATGAATATAGAATGCTAATATCTGGGTTAGTTGGGCTATTGTATTTCTGGGCTATATATATATATATATTATATACCTAATCACAATTGGGGTCAATAAGATTTTTAAAGAGAAATTAATAATTTTATTCAGAAGGGACATATTATATTAAAAATGCTGATATTTTAAACTTTCTATTCATCAAAGAATACAGAAATTATTTATTTTTTTACAGAAGACTATAGTAATGATGCTGAAAATTCAGCTTTGCCATCACAGGAATAAATCGCATTTTAAAGTAAAATCAGAAAACAGTTATTTTAAATTGCAATAAATACAATATTACTGATTTTACACTATTTTTTTTAAATAAATAAAAAACAATGACAAATCTTACTGACCCCAATAGGCATATTGGCATATGCATTTGTTTACGTTGTTAAGTTGTATGCACTAATAAAGGTTTCAAATATACACACACACACACACACACACTCAAACACACACACACACACACACAAACAATCAACATTCAACAATTATTCTATAAAGAATAATGGAGCGAAGTGTTGAACAATTTGATTTGATGCTGTTCTTCTTGTGTCATTTGTTAAGTGCACAGTACAAACAGCAGTAAATAAAAAGCGAGAAGTTCTTGTTTTGTCATCAAACCCAATAGATGCGTGTTCTGGTGTTTGTTTGGATCAGTGCTGTTGCCCTCTGCTCCTTCACATGTGTGTCAGTGTCAGTAAACCCAATAGATGTATGTGTTCTGGTGTTTGTTTGGATCACTTCTGTTGCCCTCTGCTCCTTCACATGTGTGTCAGTGTCAGTAAACCCAGTAGATGTATGTTCTGGTGTTTGTTTGGATCAGTGCTGTTGCCCTCTGCTCCTTCACATGTGTGTCAGTGTCAGTAAACCCAGTAGATGTATGTTCTGGTGTTTGTTTGGATCAGTGCTGTTGCCCTCTGCTCCTTCACATGTGTGTCAGTGTCAGTAAACCCAGTAGATGTGTGTTCTGGTGTTTGTTTGGATCAGTGCTGTTGCCCTCTGCTCCTTCACATGTGTGTCAGTGTCAGTAAACCCAGTAGATGTGTGTGTTCTGGTGTGTGTTTGGATCAGTGCTGTTGCCCTCTGCTCCTTCACATGTGTGTCAGTGTCAGTAAACCCAATAGATGTGTGTTCTGGTGTGTGTTTGGATCAGTGCTGTTGCCCTCTGCTCCTTCACATGTGTGTCAGTGTCAGTAAACCCAGTAGATGTGTGTTCTGGTGTTTGTTTGGATCAGTGCTGTTGCCCTCTGCTCCTTCACATGTGTGTCAGTGTGAGTAAACCCAATAGATGTATGTGTTCTGGTGTTTGTTTGGATCAGTGCAGTTGCCCTCTGCTCCTTCACATGTGTGTCAGTGTCAGTAAACCCAGTAGATGTATGTGTTCTGGTGTTTGTTTGGATCAGTGCTGTTGCCCTCTGCTCCTTCACATGTGTGTCAGTGTGAGTAAACCCAATAGATGTATGTGTTCTGGTGTTTGTTTGGATCAGTGCAGTTGCCCTCTGCTCCTTCACATGTGTGTCAGTGTCAGTAAACCCAGTAGATGTATGTGTTCTGGTGTTTGTTTGGATCAGTGCTGTTGCCCTCTGCTCCTTCACATGTGTGTCAGTGTGAGTAAACCCAATAGATGTATGTGTTCTGGTGTGTGTTTGGATCAGTGCTGTTGCCCTCTGCTCCTTCACATGTGTGTCAGTGTCAGTAAACCCAGTAGATGTATGTGTTCTGGTGTTTGTTTGGATCAGTGCTGTTGCCCTCTGCTCCTTCACATGTGTGTCAGTGTCAGTAAACCCAGTAGATGTATGTGTTCTGGTGTTTGTTTGGATCAGTGCTGTTGCCCTCTGCTCTTTCACATGTGTGTCAGTGTCAGTAAACGCTACTCACAGCAGTTCTCCTCATCGCTGTTGTCAGAGCAGTCATCATCATCATCGCATCTCCATATGGTGGGAATACATCTCTTATTGTTGCACTGAAACTGTCCATCCTCGCACCCCGTCTCAGCGCCAGTTTCAGTACCTGGGAACGACATCGAAGAGATTTACAGATAACCTGCGACCATCACAATACATCTACTACTGCAGTCTGCACTATAACACAATGACCGAACCGAGCGAATCCATAAACACAGCGTGCTTTCAGCAGCAATACACGCGCAATTCAATAAAGCCATGACAAAGAAAACACCCACAAACTGTCTCTTCTTTCAGTGCTATTACAGACGAAAGTGTTTCTATAGTGATGCTCGTGGAACAAACGCATATGCTGCCAAATCATCTGCCTTTATTATTCTACTCGTGTTGCAAACGAGCTTTTTAAATGAAGTGTTTGTTTGACGTTTAAGGCAGAGATGTGGAAACACGATCAGGAGTGTTTAGTCTCTCGCACCCACGACATGTCCAGCACAGCATCATTCACTCAGTCCACTGAAACACACTCCGGATCATTTCATTTCAAAAAGAGAATACTACAAACCTTTTGCGGAGTATAATCCCCAAACTAAAAAATGAAAAAAAGATAATTTCCCGATTTGTGTCCACATTTCCGAAACGGGGTAGTGTTCATCCACAAAGAAAAGCGCGTCCGGATGGCGTCGCTCCTTCACTGAATCTCCGACAGATGCATGGCCATGTGAACCAATGACGACATCAAACCAGTATGAATGTTAATAACTGCACTGCTTGCAATAAAACAACACTAATAACTGCAGCGTGCTATCAAACAACATTTACTAGAAAATGAGTCAGAACAATACAATTATTACTGTAAGGGATTGCCTAGCGTTTAAAACTAATTCTCCTTTATTAATTTAGTTAGTATATATTTTATATGAATAAATATTATGAATGTATTAGTTTATTTGTTAAAGAGTAACATAAGATAAGTGAACGGCCTAGAATTTGGATAAAAATTTGGTGTACAATTTTCATTGCTAATAAATTACAGTTATTTACAAAGGCTACTTGCCACATTGAGAAAGGCTAAGCATGACATTTTGAAGTATTGGACTACAAAATATATATTTTCTTGTAAAAGATGCTTCAATAACCTTTGTTTTATTTACAACTTGTATGTACATTTCATTGTATTCATTCATTTGATATGCTAAAGTGAATTAGACAGTTCATTCAATCTATCTATTTTAAGTAGTTTTCCTTGTGCATGGATAATTTAGCCAAAAATCTGATGAAACCCTGCACCACCCCTCCGGGATGTTCACACACATTTCCTTAAAAACGTATCACCCTCAAGCAACATGGGAAGGCAGAAAAAGCATGAGATGATCAGTTCTGAAATTGCATTAATTATAATCCTTATTAAGATAATGGGGTTAGGTGACCTTGTAAAAGAGTTGCAGTAATATAGTTCTGCATCTGTGGCACTGTGCCAGCATGAACTATTCTGTCAGTCAAAACTAGGCCAGAGCTGTCCTGACAGGATAATCAGTCATTTAATAGCACTAAGATGGACTGAAGCCCCTCCCCCAACCGTTTAGCTACACGGCCAATGGCAACAAGGTATTTAGAAGGGAAAATACAGGGGCAAAGACCCTATTGTCATGAACTTGGCATATACCCAGATTATGTAAACAGGCAGGCGGCAGGTGGCTGCCAATCCGCCTCCAGGGATCCACTGAAATACCACTAAAAGAAAATGTTTAGAACAACTTTTAAAGAGTTTGAACAGATGCTTTAAAGGAATTCACCCAAAACAATATTTTTCGAAATTTACTCAACTTCAGTAAGATGCTTTTAAGTCTCTTTCTTCATCCGAACAGATTTGAGGAAATTTTGCAATATATCACTTGCTCACCAATGGATCCTCTGCAGTGAATGGGTGCCGTCAGAATGAGAGTCCAAACAGCTGATAAAAACATCAAAATAATCCACACCACTACAAACTTCTTTTGAAGTTGTTTGTATAAATAAATATATCATGAAGCATTTTACCTTTGAACCAGCTCTCATTCTGATGGTCTCTTGCTTCTCAAAGCTGCATTTATTCGAAATATTGTCAAATTTTAAATAAATGGTTTCCATTTTTATGTATTATGTACAACAAATCAACATAGAATGATTTCTGAAGAATCACGTGACACTGAAGACTGTAGTAATGGTGCTGAAAATACTTTGTCATAACCGGACTACAATTTAGACGTATTTAAAAAATAAATAAATAAATCAGTTATTTTAAATTGCGGTGACATTTCACAATATATGTTTTATTGTATTTGTTATCAAATAAATGCAGCCTTGGTGAGCATGAGTCTTTTTATATATATATATATGTTATAACGTCTAATTTTTCCAAACTTTCAGTTTCAGTTTCTTTATTTATTATTTAAGATTATTAGGTCAGATTATTTTAATGGGTTGCATGTCAAGTTATAATTCACTTCAATCATATTTTATTCATAAAATAAAAGCTTTAATATAAAATGTAATAAAAAATACAAGTTTTAAAATCATTGATGTGTTTTTAAAAATTAAAAAGTTTAGTTTTATGTGAGTAGTTATAACTTTGTGAATTTCCCGCTTTAGGGGAATTCCGCTGTCTGAGATTTCCAGACACATTCTGTTCTCACGCTGCTCGCGTCACGTGAATCTGTTCAACATGAACGGACAATTTCATTAATTTGGCGGACAGGCCCTGCACACGAAATTTATTCAAATATAACGTTAATTTTATATTGAAAACTATTATTGATACTGATATTTCGTGGTGATGGAAAATATTTCAGCAGCGGCAGCAAATAATGGACTAAAAACGGCAGAAAAAGCGGCGCGCAACCCGAAGTGTGCCAGATGTCGGAACCACGGCTTCATCGTGCAGTTAAAAGGCCATTCGGGAAAATGTCAGTTCAAGCAGTGTTTGTGCTGGAAGTGCTCTCTCATCAACGAGCGGACGAGAATCCTCGCGTCTCAAAGACGGATCAGATCCGAGCCACCGGGTGCCGAGCAGACCGCTTTATCCAGCACAAAAACGGTCTCCGCGGGTAACAATAATTCAGCTAATGGGGTAAACAGTGAAACCGACATCAGCGCAAGAAAAAAGAGTACTATTATTAAAGCGCCAGCTGCCGATTCAACGTACACCGAGCTCCGCGCGCCTGTTAGCACGTGCGGTCCCGTTAGCGGGGTTAACTGTGATCCCAAGACACCGGCGGGACCGAGCGCGCAGAACTGCCCCGCAAGAGGTTTGTGCTTTTTTTCACTAAATACTTTTTTAAAACCGTGTTTTTTAACCAGTAATCCTTTCGTTTCAACGGCAACCTTTACTATTAACCATATAACGTTAACGTTAATACGATGTAACGTTACATGTTTTTGGGAGGACTCTTATTATAGCTTCATTAACGTTAGTCATCAGCAAACATTATAGACTATAAAAGGGATCAGTTTGTCTACATATACAATTGATACAGAAAATCTGAATTGAACAAAATGTAATTATTTAAGAGGTAACGTAATTATATTTCTAAAGCATTTAAATTAATTTTGTAATATTAATGAAAATAAATGTATAAGCGCTTTTACGTTAACGTTACCTTAATAAAATACCGTTTAAGTTAGCTAATAATTACCTTTTTACCGTAATAAACCATTTCTGCTTGAACAGACTTAATAATAATATAAAAAAAATAATAATACGATTTATGTAACCAAATCGGGATTCGCGGGAGTAAAATGTCTTAAATGTTTTATAAATTCAGTTTGAATAAATATAAGGTGATAAAAGTCTTAAATAAATATCTTAAATAGGCTATAACTAATGTCTTAATTATCATTAAAATGTCTTGAATTTTAGAACGCGATACGGAATAATCATTAAAGTGTCGATGATGCAATTAAAAACTGTTGCGCGCGGGGTTTCAGAGCAGTTCAAAATGACCAAAAATACCTTATGACAATGTTTACTTCATATTTACTTTATGATATTTATACAGTATGAAGTAGATCTCCCTAATCTTCGAGATGATCTTATTATTATCGGTAGCTGGAAGTAGTAAAGCATAAACATGATTGTTAAACAGTATTATTTTTAGTAAAACAATAAATTATATTTAAAACGTGGCAACAATAAACGTAATAAATAATAAACGGCATTTACTGTTCTGTTCCTGTGGCTCAGTGGTAGAGCATTGCGTTAGCAGCGCAAAAGGTCGTGGGTTCAATACCCAGGGAACACATACTGATAATAAGTGTATAACATTAGTTTACTGTAAGTCGCTAAATGCATAAATGTAAATCAACGAGGTTAAACACCTGTGCTTCTCTCAGTCACAGAAAGGAAAGATTTAACACATTCAAGAGATTGTACTAATAATATCAGTACAATGATCTGTTTATTGTGTTTCTTGAAACACTAACTTATATATGCTGATATATTAACACATCAATTTCTGCACATGTTGAATAAAACATTGACTATTTGAAACTTTGTCATTTATTAAAAATGCAATTAGCTGTATCTGACCCATTTAATTTATCTGGTCACACAAAATATTTTTATTTTGCATGAAATTAGTACATTTAGAAGTGAACTCATGCAGCAACATTACTTTTGTCACGTTAAAACACATTTACACAGTAATAAATATATTCACGTTTATCTTTTAAACATTATGTAATTTCTCAATAAGTTCTTAGAAAGGGTTTCTGAACATTGTATAATACTGTATATATATCCTCAGATGCAGCACCTTTTCCTGGAGAGTACATACTTAAAGAGGCCGTTCCAGGGCAACGTTATCCAGCAGAAATGTTGGCAATGCCTCTTCCCCTGTACCAGCATTACCCGGACAGATACATGTTCCCGGCCGTGCTGCTGAGCCTGAGACCCCCTGCACCAGGAGCCTTCATGGAGCATGTTGGATTCGTTCCCTTTCCCCCAGGGGTGCTGTCCCATCCGCTGGAGACTCCTGAATGGCAAGTATGTGTCACAGACGTGATTGTTCTGCAGTGACACCCGTGAAAACTCCTACAGACTAGTATGTAGTAGTTATGTTCCTGTGGCTCAGTGGTAGAGCATTGCGTTAGCAGCGCAAAGGTTGTGGGTTCGATTCCCAGGGAACACATGTACTGACAAAAAAAAAAAAATGTATAGCCTGAATACATAAGCGAGTAAGTCGCTTTGGATAAAAGCGTTTGCTAAATGCATAAATGTAAATGTAATGTTAGTAAGATACAGACAGCATTGTCCATTGTAGTCAGTGTGTGAGCTAGGATCAAATTAGGTGAGGAAGTATTAGATACACACACGATCAATGGTTTGGGGTCAGTAAATATTTTTTAAAATAAATTATAACTTTTATTTAGCTAGGACACATTAAATTGATCAAAAGTCACAGTAAAAACATTTATAATGTTAGAAAAAAAATATTTTTAAATTAAACGCTGTTCTTTCGTTCTGTTAATCAAAGATGAACTGTTTTCGACATTGTTAAAAAGAAGAAGAAATGTGTCTTGATGTCTCTGGTGAAAATTCAGGGATAAATGACATTTTAAAATATGTAATACATTTAGTCGACGCTTTTATCCAAAGCAACTTACAAATTAGGATGTATATATATATATATTATCTTATTAAAACTTGTCTCAAATATGTTACTGTTATTTACACTAATTGAGGTAAAACAGGTTTTTGTAACTTTATAAATTCAGTTTGATCAAATGTAAGGCCATATGAGTTTTAAACATCTTAAATGGTATAATGAAATCTTAATGAGCTTTTACTGTATTTTTCGATCAAATAAAGCAGCTTTGGTAAGCATAAGAGACATCTTTCAAAAACACTAAAACACCTTACTGAACCCAAAGGTAGTGTAATAATTGATTTGCTCTTTCTCGTTGTTACACTTTTATATAACTTTGTATCTCTTCATCCAAACTTCACAGTGATACTTTGGGCTGCTTTCACTTTTAAGAAAGTTATATGTCTATTTCTTATTCTCTTTATCTTGTGCAGTCGACTTACAGTAAGTGAAAGCTTGAAACACCAAAGC
Source organism: Schizopygopsis pylzovi (assembly GCA_027422435.1). Classification (NCBI taxonomy): domain Eukaryota; kingdom Metazoa; phylum Chordata; class Actinopteri; order Cypriniformes; family Cyprinidae; genus Schizopygopsis; species Schizopygopsis pylzovi. Next base: position 30,733,123 of record CM049826.1, on the reverse strand, counting down.
TAGTTTAACTTCTTTGATGTTCTTTTTCTAATCACTTCATTTTCCATAATCTGCCCAGACGGCAGTCCTGCGATATCAGGCTTGTAGCTGAAACTCATTCGATTTCTCAGAGGTTATCAAAACCTTCGGGAACAGAGTAAATCAACAAGAAGATCACGTTTATTAATGCTTCTTCAAAGTTTAGCTCTGTCCCAGACTCTCAGCAAAGCCTTTTCGTGTGTATTTACGCTAAAGTCTGTTTCTTCTTCTCCCTTCTAGGGGGAAAGACCCCCCACATGATTGTAAAGTGCTTTGGGTGCACAGCAATACACAATAAAGTGCTATATAAATGCATCATTCATTCATTAATTCCTTCTGTTCCTGTGTTTGTGGAGATCCATGTTCCACATTATAGCCCGTACCCCACACATCCAGGGCTGAGAGATGAGCCTTCCCAGCATTCACAGAGTCACATGGAGAGAGAGCAAGGAAGATCTGAGCTTCCTCCTCAAGTCACAAGAATCCCAGGTATTAAATATTCAAACCGTACATTGTTGATTATTCTGATATAATTAGGGGGAAGGACAAGGTTTCTGAGGGTCTTAAAAAGACTTAATTCACCCGTACACAAATGAAGGCCTTAAATCATAAAGTCATGGCATTAAATGTTGCATACACTGCTAAACAATTAACATCTTCCTCAGTTTTTGTGTCTTCTTTTGTAATATCTAAACATCCTTAAATCAAAATGCATTCACTTGCGATGCAAAATGAAGTCGTTTAAGTCTAATTTTACTTTTAGTCATTTAGCAGACGCTTTTATCCAAAGTGACTTACAAATGAGGACAATAGAAGCAATCAAAACCAACAAAAGAGCAACAACATGCAAGTGCTATTACAAGTCCTGGTTAGCCTAACGCAGTACACGTAGCAGTTTTTATTTTTATAAAAAAAACAAGTATATCGAATATAGAAAAAAGAAAGCTATTGTTAGTTTTTCAAGATAAGCTAGCAGTTACAAAATAAATATACAATTGATAGAGGGTCAAGTGTGTGTGTTTATTTTAAAAAAAAAAGATAGATAGATAGATAAAATAGAAGTAGAATAGAGAGTGCTAGAGTTAGAGGGTCAAATAAAGATGGAAGAGGTGTGTTTTTAGCCGTTTCTTGAAGATGGGTAAGGATTCAGCTGCTGGGATTGAGTTGGGCAGGTCATTCCACCAGATGGGAACAGTTAATGAAAAAGTCTGTGAAAGTCGTTTCAAGTGTTTTTGCAATGAAAAGTAGAAGGGAAACCGGTCTATAGTTCCCTAAAAGAGTTGGGTTAAGAGTGGGTTTCTTAAGAAGGGGTTATACGAGCCTGTTTAAATGCTGAGGGGGAACTCCAGTGTGAAGGGATGTGTTAACGATGTGAGTGAGTGCAGCAGGAGAAATGTCTTGAAGGAGATGAGATGGAATAGGATCAAGCGGACAAGTAGTGTGACTGGAAAGGATGAGTTTAGAGACTTCATTTTGTCGTGGTAGTATGTCCTTTTAGCAGTGGAGACATTAGCAGAGAAGTCAGAGAGAAGTAATCGATATAAATTAATTTATGAATTTTCTGAGAAATTCAACAACATGAGGTGTGTTAATGCTTAAAACAAGAGCAAATATCTGTCAATATGGAATGAAAACATAATTTCCATCTTCATTAAGTTGATTTTTCGGAGCCGGTTTTGTTTGTTCTTGTTTTATCATAAACATTGTAATCAATTTCTCAGAAAACAAGTCTTTGCTGACAAGATATTGGTTTTATTTCTCAATGTATCTGGAAACATTTGTGTTGGAAAACAAGACAAACCTGAGGACGAACGATGTAATAAAAGTGTTTCCGTATAGTTAAGCTATTTTTGTGTGTGTCAGATGATTTAAACATAATTGAGATCTGTTGGAAGTTGTATTTTTAAAGTTTTGATGATACAACTCATGTTCTGTTGGCTAGGCATTTACTTTTAGAGAACATATTGTGTTCAATTTGGTCTTTACATTTTCTTTATTTGATCTTACAAATGTCTTAAATTGACCTTCATAAAGCCTGAAGAAACCCTGAGAGGAAAAACAAACACTCCCGTTTTACTTATTTTATCATAAATATTAGGTCAATTCAGTCTGATGGCATTGTATATTTTGATTTCTATGTGTAGTGGACTGAACTGAGATAAATACTGTATCAATCATAATCAGTGATTTTAGCCGTTTCTTTATGATGGTTTATGTTTAATAAAATAACAGTAAATGATACCTGGTAAAACCTTGTGATGCATTATAATTATTTGAAGTGAATTAAAACCTTTTTACTAAAATAAAATTGATCACCTGATCAGATTAATTCTTCAACTAGATACTTAAAAAATACTTTACAGATTTAAAATAGTTTTATTTACATTTATATAACAGCCATGATGAAATCTATTCAAGTTTTAAAACAATTTTAGATACATCACAATCACAGTGTAATAGTTATGTTCATTAGATGTAAGATTTAATTTTCTTTGTCAGAATTTGTTTGCTGCCAATAGATGAACTTTCCTTTACATTTTCATATTGTTCTTTGTTTGCTTTATACAGAAAGTCAAGTTTGTGTTATCCAGCAAACAGATGCTGTCCCTGCTGACGGTCTTTCCTCGAGGAACGCAGATGAGACCTTCAGTTTTCATGTCGCCTGATTTCACATCATCTGTACACACCATGCATTCATTGTTTCCTTTTCAAAACCAGGAGTTTGCCTTATTCTCTTTCAATTTCCAATAGCCTCTACAATGCATGTTCATTACCGTGACCTTGTTGTATTCCTGATTTTCAGAAAACACAGCTGAGATCAACGCTGTCTTTGTTCCAGTTAAAGACAGCAGTTTTACGTTTCTTTTTACACTACAATCAGTTTATTACTGAATCGATTTTGGCATCAGTCTTCATTTGTTGTTGCATTTGATCGGTTAGAAAGCTGAATGCCTGTCGATAGCACTTATTGGGGCAGCAGTGAAATTAAAGATGTTATTTTCCTAAATTTGTCTAAGTTTTTTTTAAGAATAAACAGTTCAATTTTGAAGATGTAGTGTCTTTTTGATTTTGCAAAGCTTAAGTAAAGCAGCTCTCGACTCTTAAATCTGTATTTTATATTATTATTATCCCTTGTGTAACTCAGACTCGGCGTGATCCTGTTTGTAAAGAGACATTAAGATTCCCGGGATGAACTTCTCACTTCATTTGCTTATCTGAACCCAGACGGCACAGGAACGACACTGTCAGAATACAACCAGGACCAGATAAACTAATTACAACCTCATGAATATTAATGAGCTCTTCTGGCTCAGAGCAGCGCTGAATGTAAAACTCCCATCCGATGTGTGCCAAACTCAAATGTGTTTAGAAAAGTAAGCAGATAAAGCAGTGTTTATTACCATAGCAAATACAAACATTACCGTGAAAAGAGATTTGATTTGCTGACTGATTTAGTACAAGACTGTGCTTTCTGAACCCAGACAAGTAGGGAAAACTAGCTTCTCTGCAATTACCGATATAGATGCAAATCTATGGAAATATTTTCAGTTAAATCACTTTTAAACTGAAGAGAACTATCATCACCATGAATGGTTTTATTGATGGTGTTCGCATTGGTCTGCTTAATACAGACATTAAAATATAATCTTCTGAAATATTTGCTCTCGGGCAACATGGAGAAGTCTTTTGAAAAATACAAAGGTGTTTGTCAAAAAAAACAAAGCCATGACTTCACCCAAGTAATAAGAAATAGAGATAAAAAGTCTTTAATGGCACAATCTATGTGAGTGAGAGGCAGTAACGGGAAGATACAGCTCATTTGCGTGTCTTCATTTTCCTCCTCGTCTCCTTCCCTGGCCGTTTCTATAAAAATAAAAAGAGAGAGAGAGATGAAAACATGTGAGGGAGCTCTTTAAATGTTAGAATATAATAGTACTGATTTAAAAAATAAAAATAAAGCACTTACATTCGTCTTGCCTCCTTTGCCGGAATGTTTCCCACCTTTCCCAAAAGCCTTTTTGTCCTTGAATCCCGAAACGTCGTTATGGCTGTCTTTGGTGTTCCATTTGCTGCCCTTCTTCTTCCCCCCAAAGCCAAATTTCTTATCCTTGTATTTCCTCTTAGAATTTGGACTTTAAAATAAATGACAATAAATGAGAAATAAACATACACATAATATACACTAACAATATGTGTTGAAATATTCTCCAAAATATATTTTGTCACACAAAAGAAAGAAAGAAACAACGGAAGGAGCAACATGAGGGTGAGTAAACAACTCGAAATATCTCTTAAAGCTGCAGTTCGTAACTTTGTGTTCAACATGTACGTAATAAGCAAGCACACCATGAATCCATTTCCCAAACCGTGTTTTTGGCTTGTCCTGAATCACTACGGTACACCTATAAAAGGTGTTTATATTCAGACTATTTTAGACTGGTTCGGGTCGGTACTAGGGCTGGGTGGTATATTGAGTTTGTACGATATATTTTTAAAAGCGATACGGTATGAAGCAATAACGTTAATATCGAGTTTGATATGAGCGCATCCGAATATCTATAGAGGACAGACTGAACTGCTGTGGAGAAAGTGCAGAATATACTTATTAAACATGTGACAATTAAAAAAGGGCTTTAAATTGTCTTGCCACTTTAGAAGTTTCCCACTTTTTTTTCTAATGGAATTATATGTGGCTTGTAGAATTCCAAACGTCATTATGGCTGGGCGTTAAAAGATAATGATTTGTATCGCGATAGCCAATGATCGATATCAATAAAAAATTTCCTCGATAAAACGTTCGATATTTAAATATTTTCGTGAAAGAAAACAGAGGTTGCGAAGCAAGTTTGGTTGCATTAACAAAGGCAATGTTCTCTGGAACCTAGCAACAAGGGAGTGACACGCTAACAGCCAATCATGTAAGCAGTATGAGGGTTGGTAACGCCATATCGTTGTCTCGTGCTGGCTGCTGGATTCCTTTTCATAAGCAGAACTGAGTGCCGCAGCGAACCGATGAATCTTTACAAAACCGGAAAATCAGCTTGCCTGTATGGCAGTTTGTTGATATTAAAGGTCTATATTAGACATTTTAATGTGGTCTGCAAATTATGCAAGGGCGGCGTCCCCGCAAGACTGGTAATACCACATTTTTATAACCACCGTTAGCCGCAATCACCGTCTGGATACAGCCGTATTGAACCAACAACAAATGTTAAGAGATATGACGTTATGTGCTTTAGACTTATGTAATACACTTCGATTCTAATTTCCGGCTTTTACATTTCTGTCTTAAATAACTGAAGGGATTATGATCCAGAAGGTTAAGTTTAAAATATAAAATGTTTAAATGTAATATATTTTAAACCTGGTCCTTATTTGTAATGGGTTTAAAAAGCACTAACTGTCGATATCGACCGATATGTAACACATATCGTGATACAGTTTTTAGCCATATCGCCCAGTTTTACTTTCAAGTAAGTGTATTTGTATGAATACTAACTGTAAAGTGACTAATGAGGTTTTTAAATTAGCAATTTTACTCTATGATTTATTTTTTACTTTAATATTTAGTTTAGTAAATTTACTTCTGCTTAAAGTATTGTTTTTTTTAGATTACAAATTTTACGTGATTTAACCTTTTTTTGCATTAATATATACCTGATGGTAATATTCGCTTTATTTGCTGATTTCAAATACAAATACCGAGATCCATCCCATATTAAAGCTGTGAAATTAATAGAATTTGTTCAACATGCGACTCGAAGCTAAAGGTGATTTTCTTGATTATCAGTAAGGCGATTCACCTGTTTTCAGAGCCGTAGTTCACTGACAAGCTACGCAATATTGCGTTCATAATCTAAGGCGATTCGTCTGCGATCATAAACGTGATATGTCCTAGCTTGTCAGTGAACTACGGCTCTGTGTATTAACTGACGCTCCATCAGAAAAAAGGCGAATTCTATTAATTGCACAGCCTTACAACATATAAGCCAAAGAATACAGAGATATGAATTTTTGCTCATATCGCCCAGCCCTAGGAGGTACCGCTGCGGAAAAGCCCGGTACCTGCGTAATTCGTCATAGACATAAACAGAAGTAGCTCAGGGTACAATGTTTTTCCGCGAGATGCACGCAGTTCTGTTTATTAACCGCTAGAGCGCCAAGAGTTACGGACTGCAGCTTACAGTACAAGCTAACAAGCAAATGACATTAAAGCTATCTATGAGGGCAATACGTTTTACATGTGCATCTGTCTGACCACTGATCATTTAATCAGGTTGCAAATTAGATCAGTATACGTGTGTGTGCGTGTAATGTAATTATAGTAATAAATGCAATTTTCATGCAAATTTGATCAACAGTTACTGCACGCTCTGCAATGTTCGTGTAAATGTTGTGGATGTTTCAGCGAACAGTTATCTTCGTACAGATAAACCACATTATTGTTCAGTTTTTACAACATTAAAAGGGACAAACTTACAAAAATGCAATAAAACTTGTTTCTCAATAAGCGACTTTAACTCAGCTGCTCAGGTAATGTTAATGATATGATCCATTTCAGGATATGCCAAAATTATGAATTAAAAAATATCAATCAGAGCTGTGAAATCTACCATATTTACAAGAGAAGTTTCATAATACAAGTAGACTTCTTTCTATGATCCCCTGAACTCTAGTTAAGGTTGACAGCATTATACTTGAACAGATAAATGTCAACAAATACAAAACATCTGATATACAGCCAGATTCACTTAACCAATTAGGCACAATTACAAAACTGCATTTAACTAAAGATTTGCCCATAAAATAGGAAGACTGGGAATTGTTACAGCACTTCCTGATGAAAAATATAGCCACTGAAAAACATAGTAAATATAGAGTCATCACTTACTCTTTTTTGTTTATCTGCTTTTTAGCTGCTGGTCCTTTCGGTTTCGGATCTTGATCTCCTTCCAAGAAGTCCAATTTATCCGTCATTCCTGTGGGACATGAGGACGAGTGAAAATGTGCTCCACGAATGAGGAGTGTAAAACTTTACCTGGATAATATTGGTAAATACATGAGATGGTGAAAACACTTTTCTTCAATGATGTACGCGTGTGAAAATGTACCTTTCTGGTACTTCTTTACAGCGGTCAGCATTGCTTTCTTCTGTTTCTGTCTGTTCTGAATCACCTGTGTTTGAACCTGTAAAGCCAGAGATTTAAAACCAGGTCTGTCAAGACCCAAAAACATCACTCTGAGAATCTGGCAGCGGTGTTAAAACGGACCTTTTTGCCAAACTTCCTCTGTTCTCGGAGCTTCTTGGCCTTTTCGGACTTCTCCATTGCAGCTTGCTTGAGAAGAAGCTTCTTCCTAATCTGTTAAAACAAGAGGAAAATTATGATTTTTAATTAACAGACAGTGAAATTGAATTCATCTAATAAAACATGACAAAGTGACTTTAACTCTTTTACTTTGAAGATTCATGCACCTGGTTGACATTTTTATTAATGCATGTTTTCTTCTCTTCTGCTCACAAAAGCTGCATTTATTTGATCAAAAATACAGTGCTGACAGTAATATTGAAACATTTCAGTTCAATTTAACAACCATTTTCTACATTTATATATTTAAAAAATGTAATTTATTCCTCTGAAGCAAAGCTGTATTTTCAGCATCATTACTCCAGTCTTCAGTGTCACGTGATCTTCAGAAATCAGTATAATGCTGACTTGCTGCTCAAGAAACGTTGAAATGATGAAAAATGCTTAATATTATTGTGACAACTGTCCATTTTCTCAGTATTATTTGAGGAATAGGAAGAACATTTATTTGAAAAAAAAAAAAATTGTAACATGTATTTACTGTCAACTTTGATCGATTTAATGAATAAGCAAAACAAAACGTATTAATTTCTTTCAAAAAATAAATAAAATATATATTACTGACTCCAAGCTTTTAAACAGTAGCATAAATGCCCATGTCCTCAGCTTGTCAATGAGACTGAGTTTACTGGCACTTCTTCCACTGTGTGTGTACTGGACAAGGTGCTTTCTATAGAGTCATCTTCTCACCTTCTGCATCTGCTGATCGGTCTTGGCCATCTCGGCAAAGTAATCCTCGGGTCTCTTGGTAGGGATCTTGAACTTCTGCAGTTTTGGCAGTGCCGCTAGAACAGTTGCTTGGGCCTGTCGGTAGCTGTAACATATGAAACATACTGAAGCACAAGACAAAGTTTCCAAATATAATATATAGTGTAAAATTACAGCTAATTTAGGAATTGTGTATAATGTTGTTTGCTGTCAATAAATACAATTATTATTAGCATTTTACACACACACACAAAAAAATCATGCATGAAACAGAACTACTAAAAACAACCAGTATTTTAAGCACGTGATTTCCAAATAGGGAGGTAATATTCATAAATAAAGTAGGGCTGCACGATTAATCAAAATAAGAAACCGAAATCACAATATGGCTTCGTGCAATTATGAATTAATAAAGGTTGTGTTTTTTAATAGATTAAATATATGCACGGCATGTTTTATAATCAGAGCGGTTGGATCAGTTCAGTAAATGATTTTACATTTTGATTTAAGAAAACATTACATTTTAAATATAATTTAATATTCTTATGAAAACACCGGAGATGAAATGCTCCAGGATCTGGTTTGGACAATCCTGCCTTTGTTTACATTAGGGACTTCCTCATAAGTGATATTACTTATGTATTTATTATATTTGGACGTTCTGAGCAAGTGTGCCGGTCAACTTACAATATAAATAAATGTGTTTATAGCACACCCTAATATTCATATCACCATATTCTGTGTAAGAAATAATATTTATCTCTAAAGAAATTTAAGTAAATGTATAAGCCATACTTATTTCTTTAAATAAGCACACTTTTAGATGTATTTTGCCCTCAGTGAATGCATAACATATCTATATTTTACATTAAAGGCATGGACTCTGTTGATTTTGAATACCTCTTTTGAGAAATTAAGAAACTTTTGTCACAGATGTGAATCATAACAATATTTTATAATAACTCTTTAATAAACCTAATAATAAAATAACAATTGTTATTAGTCATATTGATATTCATCTAGAAAACCAACACAAATTACAAACAAGCACAACAATATATAATTTTTTTTATAATTATTTGAATAATTTCAGCCTTAAAACTCAATCAATCATGCCGCCCTAAAACAAGGTATAGTATCAGACACAAGTAAACATAAGTCAAGCAGCATCCTTGGTTTACACCAGCGGTTCTCAATTCCAGTCCTCGCGCCCCCCCCCCCCCCCCGCATATATTGCATGTCTCTCTTAGTTAACACACCTGAATCAGATAATCAGCTCGTTAAGTGCGCTCCGTGCATGAACTGTGTTCCGATTGACATGCTCCCTACTCCCTGAGCAGGGAAATCCGTTGAAGTTTCCTTCACTTCAGAACATTCATTAATGGATTTGCGCTGCGCAACATCTTCACGCACAGACGAGTGTGACATAATATACGTCTGTAAATATATCAAATTTAAATTCACATCTCGCACACTTCAATTCACTATGAATGGAATACGTTCGCTTTGAACTGGAATCATGGAGGAATATCGTGTGATGTCCACTTCGCAGGGCACTTACGATCGAATAGAACAAACGTCTGAAGTGATAAGAGTAACATAAGAAATGCGCAGAGCGGGGGGGCGCGAGGACTGGAATTGAGAACCGCTGGTTTACACGACCGAGTCACACACTCACAAGAACATCTCCCTCTGAAAGTCATCCTCTGCGTTGACGTCTTCTTTACTTCCTTCTGGTTGCTGCGCTCTGCCCTCCGCTTTTGCAACAATGTCAACGGCAGGGTAGTTAGTGAGGTCCAGCCTTTCAGCCCACGGCAGGTTCTTCTTAAACTCAGTGAGGCACTTCTTAAGACCCTCCTGAATGATGTAGAATCAAATCAAGAAATGTTATTAGATTATTCAACCAATCATTTACATTTATGCATTTAGCAGACGCTTTTATCCAAAGCTATTCAGGCTATACATTTTTTTTTTAATTATGTGTGTTCGCTGGGAATCGAACCCACAACCTTTTGCGCTCCCAACGCAATGCTCTACCACTGAGCCACAGGAACAATACAATCACATATAAACAATACAGTATCATATTTGATATGAATTTCTAAGGCCTCTTTATTAGCAATATTCTACATGCATTGTCATCTAATTGATTCAGACTTTTAAAAATGATTTTTATAAAGTAAACAGAAAAATAGCCTTTATCTTGTTAGAAATATTGACTGACTAAAGCATTTTAGGTTTATTTTATTATCCATACAGTATTTCTTAGAAAAACATGCTAAAATGTAAGCAACAAATAAGTCAGGCTTGTTTATTTGTCACTCACTCAATCATTATTGTACTGACTACATTATATGCTTTGCCTTCCAAAACAAAACATTACATATAATCTTACAGTGACTATTGATTATTGGGAGATATAGAGTGAAACTAAAATTAATATGGATTTTATGCAAGTAGTCTGTTATACTGCTAGAAAGATCTCGCTGATTTACATTACAAACTATCCAAATCTTAGTTTTTGGTCACATGAATGTCAACATCTAGACCATGTTTTTTGCATATTTTTGCTCAGTTTGGATGTTTTTTTCCTCTTTATCAGTATTTTCCTACATCACACCATATGGGTCATAAAATGCTAAAGCATCATATATGATACAAAACACATTCACAACCTGGATTTTTAAAACATTTTATCTGAAGATAAACAAAAACTGGTCCTTTTTAAATTTCTATGCCAGACTTCACAGGTTAAAATTCTCCACAAAACGTACCACATTGTTGATGGCCTTCTTTGGCTCGAGCAGAGGAATATTCATTCCAGGCTTGAGCAAGCCCTTGGCGAAAGCTTCTTGCAGCTGATCAGAGACAAACGTGTTATGTTACAAACGGACTCGTGTTGACAAGGGGTTGTAATGTAAAACACATGAAATGCACTATATTCTCACCTCGCCGTCTGATAATTCGTCGTCGTCGTCTTCCTCGGACTCAAACCCCATCTGGGGATCCTCTTCTATTTCGACCATTGTAAACGAATATAGCACGGGAATTAGACAAATAAATACAGTAACAGAAGAATTCACAACACCGCCAAGCTTCACGTGTGGACAGCACCGTTTCTCACGAGTGCGCGTAACATTAAAGCACTGACGGAAACAGAGGGAGGCAGAAGAATGGTTCCGCTGCTGGAGGACTTGGCGCCTCGTTCTTCGGGGTTATGGCAGGTTGATGGAGGCGCATAATCTATCATTTTATTCTAAAAAAAACATATAACAAAATAAAAACGTATAAACCCAAGAGTTATTAACACAGTGTTAACACGTCTGTGTTCAGGTAAAATAGGCCAGAGAATCTGCAGCCTACAGCAAAACCACCATATGAACAAATAACCGAATGTTCTTTTAATAATTTAACTTACAGCATGACATTATACTGTATAAAATGTGTGGAGGCGTAAGCATTTTATAAATCTCATAAAATAAAGCCATCTTGACGTCAGTTCCCCTCTGGCCAGATGAACCAGCAGTTTGTTACAACTGCAGCAAAGTCAGAATATAAGGGCTCAACTGGTTCCAGTGATCTTTTCCTGATGGCTGTCTAGGTGACGGGGTTCTCACTGGAGTTCTGTCTCTGGAGCTCATCTAGGTGTCCAAGACTCCGCTGACGTTCAGAGCTGTAGAGGTTGTCTCTAGGTGATGATCCACCATCTGATCTGGATACGGACTGGATCTGGTGACTGCAGTGATCATCTGATCTGGATACGGACTGGATCTGTTGACTGCAGTGATCATCTGATCTGGATACGGACTGGATCTGTTGACTGCAGTGATCATCTGATCTGGATACGGACTGGATCTGTTGACTGCAGTGATCATCTGATCTGGGTACGGACTGGATCTGGTGACTGCAGTGATCATCTGAGCTGGATACAGACTGGATCTGGTGACTGCAGTGATCATCTGGGCTGGATACGGACTGATCTGGTGACTGCAGTGATCATCTGATCTGGATACGGACTGGATCTGGTGACTGCAGTGATCATCTGATCTGGACACGGACTGGATCTGGTGAATGTAGTGATCATCTGATCTGGATACGGACTGGATCTGGTGACTGCAGTGATCACCTGGGCTGGATAAGGACCAGATTGGGTGGCTACGGTGACATCGGAATAAGAAAGAAACAGACAAATATTAGCGTAGATGTCAATCTTCTTATGATGTAACAAGTACATTGTGTTTTATGGGAAGTGTTCCGGGTTCCGATTAACCTAATTAATACAGCCTAACAATACTTTAACGGATTTGAATATTAGAAGTGTATTAGTGTGTTAAGTGTACGCCAGGTTAAATAGATGGGTTATTAATCTAGATTTAAACTGACAGAGTGTGTCTGCCTCCCGAACAGTGTTAGGTAGATTGTTCCAGAGTTTGGGCGCTAAATAGAAAAAGGATCTGCCGCCAGCAGTTGATTTTGATATTGTAGGTATTATCAAATGGCCAGAGTTTTGAGATTGAAGTGGACGTGGAGGACTATAATGCGATAAGAGCTCGCTCAAGTACTGAGGAGCTAAACCATTCAAGGCTTTATAAGTAATTAACAAGATTTTCAAATCTATACAATGTTTAAGAGGGATTCAGTGCAGTGTTGACAGAACCGGGCTAATGTGGTCATACTTCCTGGTTCTAGTAAGGACTCTAGCTGCTGCATTTTAAACCATCTGTAGTTTGTTTATTAAGCGTGCAGAACATCCACCCAATAAATCATTACAATAATCTAACCTTGAGGTCATAAACACATGATCTAACATTTCTGCATTTGACAATTGAGAGCATAGGTCTCAGTTTAGATATATTTTTAAGATGAAAAAATGTAGTTTTATAAATGCTAGAAACGTGGCTGTCAAAGGAGAGATTGCTATCAAATAGCACACCTGGGTTCCTGACTGATGATGAAGAATCGAGAGAGCAGTCATCAAGTGTTAGACAGTGTTCTATGTTGTGGGGGTTTTATGTCCAATAATTAACACCTCTGTTTTTTTCAGAATTTAGCAGTAAGAAATTACTTGTCATCCACTTTTTTATATCAACTATGCATTCCATAAGTTTCTCAATTTGGTGTGTTTCACTGGGCCGTGAAGAAATATAGAGCTGAGTATCATCAGCATAACAGTGAAAGCTAACCCCATGTTTCCTGATGATATTTCCCAAGGGTAACATGTTAAGCGTGAAAAGTAATGGCCCTAGTACTGAGCCTTGAGGTACTCCATACTGCACTTGTGATCGATATGATACCTCTTAATTTACTGCTACGACTTGATGGCGGTCTGATAAGTACGATTTGAATCATGCTAATGCACTTCCACTAATGCCAACAACGTTTTCTAGTCTGTTCAAAAGAATGTTGTGATCGATAGTGTCGAACGCAGCACTAAGATCCAGAAGCACTAATAGAGAGATAAAACCCTGATCCGATGATAAAAGCAGGTCATTTGTCACTCTAACGAGAGCAGTCTCAGTACTATGAGATGGTCTATATCCTGACTGGAAATCCTCACAGATATCATTTTTCTCTAAGAAGGAATATAATTGTGAGGATACTACCTTTTCTAGTATCTTTGACAGAAAAGGGAGGTTCGAGATCGGTCTGTAGTTAACTCGATCTTTGGGATCAAGTTGTGTTTTTTTAATGAGAGGCTTAATAACAGCCAAGTTAAAGATTTTGGGGACATATCCTAATGACAATGACGAATCAATAATAGCCAAAAGAGGATCTATGTCTTCTGGAAGCACCTCTTTTAGTAGTTTTGATGGAATAGGGTCTAACATGCATGTTGTTGGCTTAGCTGATTTAACAAGTTTATAAAATTCTTCCTCTCCTATAGTGGAATTGTTCCTCAGGGGATCTACTTTGTATTCATTCATTCACTCATTCACTCATTCACTCACTCAACTCACTCTCTGTTTTATTTTCTCTTTTTATATAATTTCTATAGTATTTTATTATAATACTGATGTGGCTTATATTGGGTTTATCAAATACATAATAAGCTTAAATATCATTATTTCTCACCTGTTTTCATTTATTATGGGTTTGAAGTGTTACGGACCTGCTGGCTCCTCCTCGTTTTGCCTGTTGATTGTTTCTCCCCTGCAGGTGAGTGGAGCACAGGTGTGGCGTGTTGCATCTAATTGCTTCCAGGACTGCGTGGGATTGCTTCCAGTATTTTGGGTGTTAAAGGCTCTCCAGACCTGGTTGAAAGGAGGCCGCTGCTCCTTCTCTCCCGCACCGTTTTGCTTTTTGTTTCCTTTTGCATGACTCTTCACATACCCTGATTGCATACGTTTTCGTTGCTCTCAAACATTTATACTGACTTTATTTACTTTATGTTGTTCATTCTTTATCTTTAATAAATATATTTTCTTTAAAATCAGATAATCCGCGTGGTCTTCCCTCTCTGTTACATAGCCCGGCACAGGCTGTATGTAACAGAAGTCATACTTGTAGACGTTTGTTGATGTTAAAATACAAGTGGATGGCTAAACAAGCTTATTTATGGCAGCAGTAAATACGTGTATATTTACGGCTATAATAACCATTCGTAATTCGTAAATAATCGTATTTAAGGGCTAATTTATCGTCGAAGTTTACAGACAAGACAGTTCGAGGGGCTTTTCTGTAAGATGGGCGTGGTTTGTGCAGACGCGGTTCTTGTTGTTGCCGTGGTAACTAACTAATCAACACTGCAGTGTCAGATAGATGCACAGCAAACAAACCGACTCGCTTAAATCTTTCTGTTCTACAGTGTTAGCTAATCATTTTGTCAAATGGCTACAGTAGTGGCACAGTCTCATTATATATTCGGATTGCGGACTGGAGTGAGGAATAATTTATTGTATTTTGATGAGCAAACCGTCATATTTCCGTGTGGAAACAACTGTGTTCGCTATAACATCAATCAAAAATGCCAGAAGTTCATTCCAGGTAACTGTTACTGCACAACTTTATCATAATCTTTATTCACTTCATATGTTAGGCAATAGGTGTCTATCTAACAATATATATATATATATATAAATCAAAGGTTTGGGGTCAGTAAATGTGCTCCCTCTCTCTCTCTCTCTCTCTCTCTCTCTCTCTCTCTCTCTCTCTCTCTCTCTCTCTCTCTCTCTCAGATTCAAGATTAACGTTAGCTTTATTGCCATGGTGAAAGAAATAATCGCCAAAGCTTTAATAACACCAAACAATAAAAAAAATATATATAAAATACTGTTCTTTTTAACTTTTTATTCATCAAAGATTTCTGAGGGGTTGAAAAAACATAAAATTATAACAATTATCATGTTCCAAAAAGTAAAAATAATAATAATATTGAGCAGCACAGCTGTTGACTTTACAACATTGATAATAAATCATTATATTAGAATGATTTCTGAAGAATCATGTTTCACTGAAGACTTGAGTAACGTTAATGATGCTGAAAATTCAGCTTGATATTCAAATAGAAAATAAATAAATTCAACTTACATTAAAATAGAAAACTTTTATCTTAAATTAAAATACTATTTAACAATATTCAACACAACTGTTTTCTTTTCTGTGTTTTTGATCAAATAAATGCCCGTATTATTGGATACCCGTAAACTATTATTAATACATGTGTGTGTGTGTGTGTGTGTACGTTTGTATTTAATTGTTATGATCATATCTCAGTTTTCAAGTTATATATTTAATACTTACATTTTAACATGATATTTTGAAAAATACAATAATATATGTTTGTATAATCAAGTAAAGTTGCTTCAGTCCAGTAAATGTTTTAATGATCTCCCAACATTGAAGTAAAGAAGTAATATTTTACTATATTGAACAAATAAATAAAGTGAAATATGTTTTTAAAAGGCTATATTATAATACTAAATATGTAATAGTGCATTTTTTCTCCACTAAAACAGGAATGTTTCTAATGTATTTTTATGCTAAATGTTTTTCTTGGTTCTTTATTTAGATTTTGGGATTAAATGCGGTTTGTGAGAAGAACACACGTATGGTGACCAGTATATGTTTCCTGTGTTTGCACAGGTACAGAGAGAAGTCAGGGCATGCAGGCCTTGGCCATCAGCACAAACAGGCGTTATCTGGCTGTGTCTGAATGTGTAGAGAAAGCCAGCATCACTGTGTTTGATCTCCAGCACGAGCAGAGCAGGAAGAGGAAAGTGCTGACTGGAGGAGAGATCCCGGTGAACCAGTTTGTCTGCATGGCCTTTTCCCCTGACTCCAAGTATCTGATCGGTCAGGCAGGCGGGCCAGACTGGACTCTCTTCCTCTGGATGTGGGAAAAGAAGAAGGTGATGGCCACTGTGAAGACAAGCACTGATGGCCCCATAAACCAGGTAAACACGTTTAACATGAAGGTGACTTAAAATGGTCAAATTTCACGGCAAAATCAAAAGAAAAAATGAAATGATATTTTCCATAAAGAAGATAAAGTCTGTTTTAGGACCATGCAGAGGTTTGTCACTGTGGCATTATTTTCGTGACAATTAAACATCCCCATCCTCTACCATTAATTAAAGTAACAATTAGTTACTATTACTGTTTAAAGGATTAATTCTTTTTTTTTGCAATAGAGTAATGAGAATTGTGTAGAGAAATATGGGTAATGGTTATTCAAATTATATCAAAAAAAGATAATATGGTCCTAAAAATATTGTTCATATTCTCACAATCACTCAATTTCATCACAATCACTAATTTTAAGATATTTAAAAAAAATTATATTAATATGAATTAGTGTTTGTAAATCGTATTACATCATAACAGCGCATCATTTTCAACTAAAACTATTCAAATATTTGTACTATTTGAAAAAGCTGTTAGGCTGTTAGGAGTTGAACTGAACTAAAACTAAACTGAAATATAAAAATACTAAATAGTAATAAAATATAAAAATGACAAAATCACATAAAAGATTATTACAAATAAACTAAGAAATACAAAACTAATACTTGAACTAAAATTAAAATGTAAAATAGAAATAATATAAAATAAAAGCTACTTTAAAATATTATTAAAACAATAATATTGTTGTATAAATAATACTAAAATAATACTGATAGTAAATCAAGATTTTGATCAAATGAATGCATATTGAAATATATATGTATAAATTGTATAAAGATCATTTGCTATTATTAATTATAATAACTATAAAACTAAAAGTTCTTATCTGTAGTACATGAATAAACTTCTGGCATTTCCACATGAAATATTATGGTTTGTTCATCAAAATATAACAAATTATTGTAACATTATTTTCTGTTAAGCACACCTTTACTGTATGAATTTTTTTTAAATCATTTTCTCATTACCGTAATGCAAATCAACCGCATTCATTAATTCAACTTTAATTCGACCGTTAAAAGTCATTGTGGTCACAGGTCAAAATGACTGCAGTGATCGAGCTGTCATTCCCATTCTCAGATCAGCTTCAACCCTGAGGACAACACACAGATCTGTGTGAGTGGCAACGGGGTGTTCAAGATCTTCCGCTTTGCTGGAGAAACCCTGAAACAGTCCAGCACATTTAAAACAGACACCCATCACTTCCTGTGCCACACCTGGATGTCCACGGAGCAGGTGATTGCTGGCACAGACGCAGGTCAGCTGATGATGTTTGAGTCAGGCCGTCTGCGCTGGGAGATGAATGTGACGCCTGTGAAGAAGGTGTACAGGTGAGTGGAATGAGCTGTGCTGATGGTATTAGGACACGTGCTAGGGAACTTCAGTTCGTACATGCAGTGTACATACAATACAGGAGAAATCTGTCATTTATCTCAAACCTTGTAATGCATTGAGAAGGGTGATTTCTGACCCAGAATAGTATAGAACTTATTTTTTTATAAAACAAAACACATACGTATAAAAGAAAATGCACTTTCTTTCTTTCTTTATTCAGATTTTTTAAAAGTATTTTTAAGAGGAATAAGCATTTTTTAAAAATGCTACATTTTGAGTATCAGCTAAATTGAGGCTTTACACTTATACCATCTTTTTGATGAATTAACCAAATAAACTCTATCAAACAAACTACTGTCAGTCCTGTCTCCCTGTGTCTTGTGTTTCCCTTCCTCTCGTGCCCTTATTTAGTTTAGATGTTTCCTGTTCTTGTTTGATTATGATTCTCCCAGCTCTGTTTAGTTAATTACTCCACATGTTTCTGTTCTCCTTGATTGATTTCCTAGTATTCTAGGCCCTGTGTTTCCCTGTCTTTAGCGTCCGGTATTGTACATCTGCCCCTCGTCCTACGTGTGTGTGTGTGTGTGTGTGTGTGTGTGTGTGTGTGTGTGTGTGTGTGTGTGTGTGTGTGTGTGTGTGCTCCTGCCTGTTCCGTGTGCTCCTGGATTTATACGAATAATTCCCTTCGTCTCCGCCACAGTAGGCCAAACGTGACAACTACAGCCTAAAAGGATTTAGAGCAAAATGTAAAAAGACCAACTGGTCTAAATTTGAAAGAGAGAGGATGTTGCAGCATGAAAATTTTAAATCTTTTTCATCATAAAGTGAAATATTTTTGCAAGTAAAATTAAATATTTTAGATTACAACATATCAGAGTAATATTTGTTATTAAAAAGAATGCATAAAAGAAATTTGAAAATGAAATTACTAAAAATCAATTTCAGCTGAATCAATTGATTTCAATTTGAATTGACAAATTTTCTAAATTTATTTTTAAATATATAATACATCATTATAATGACATAATTATTTATACTTGTTTTATTTTATATAGATTTTTATTTAAATTTTCAAAATGTATTTTAAAATATATTGAAATATATAATACATAATTATAATTACATAATTATTGATACTTTCATGTTTTAGTTTGTATAGATGCTTTAGAATTTAATAAAGAATTACATTTTTAATAACATTTAGTTGTGAAAATGATGGTTGATTATATTTTAGATTATGCAATATTACAAAATGTATCCTAAATACATGCAATTAATATTTCACACTTTTTTATAGTTTTCTTGACTTTCTTCACACCACATGTATTTCATCTCAGTCTTTTCACTGACACCATTGTAAACAAGTATTTATTTTAACGTCACGTTCAAATAACAAGATAGCAGTCAAGAAATATTCATATAAAATATAATGTAATAAAAATCACTGACTGGCATCTAAAAGAAACACCCAATAATAGATACAGCATGTACATGTTATTATCCAGTTTAGATGCATATTTTGATTACTATCACCATTTTAACTTTCTGCTACAGGTGACATTCATCTCATTGTGATTTATTTATTTATTTATTAATTTGGCAAATCAATGGCTATTATATCTGCAAAACCCTAACATATAAAATGTCATGAATGTGTATTACTGTAATTTGTGTATGTTGTTCTTGCAGTCAGTCAGAAAAGCAGGACTCTAACGAGACCTCCTCCACACTGCCGCGGGTGACAGCCATTGTAGGTTATTCTAACGGCTTCGCTTGCTCTGCTGGTCCTGGCACTGTGTGTTTGTTTGAGAAAAGAGAGGAGGAAGACCAGTATAAGAAGACCAAAGAAATAAAGGTGCATGACATCTTCTCATTCAAATGTTCACGGGAGTGTGTCAGGTTGATCCTGACAGGGTTTTCTTGTCTTGTCCTCTCAGATTCCTCCAGAACTGTTCAGTACTGATCCCAGTTCTGCAGAGCAGCAGGAAATCAGCACTCTGTGCATCAGTCCGTCAGAAGAGACCCTGGCCGCCAGCACAGACCGCGGGCAGCTCTACGGCATCAGCCTCTCGCTAGCCGAGCTGAACAAGGTGCCGTCTGCCTCCCTCACTCTTATTTTAGGAGATTTATATACTAAAGAAACTGGGTTCATTGTTTTATCTCTTTTTAATTTAGTTTCTTTATCATTTTTAACTGTATATAATGATAGTTTTCATTTATTTTATTTTTATTGATATTTTGAATTAGCTTTTATTTCTATATTTGTTATAATTTTGTTATGGGCTAATTTTGTCATTTTTATTTCAGTTTTAGTTTTAGTTCGATTTGAGCTTTTATTTATATCCAGTTAGTAATATTAGCACTTCAATTTAGGAATTTTTCAATCAAAAAGTTGACCGTGGACCACAAGACTAGTCATAAGTCGAATGGTATATTTGTATGGGTCAAAATTATAGATTTTTCTTTTATGCCAAACATTTTCCATTAAGATATTTTGTCAACTTCCTAGTGTAAATAAATTTAAATATAATTTTTGATTAGTAATATGCATTGCTAAGAACTTCATTTGGACAACTGTAAATGCAATTTTCTCTGTTTTATTTTTTTTTGGCATCCTCAGATTCCAGATTTTCAAATAGTTGTATCTCAGCCAAATATCGTCCTATCCTAACAAACCATACACCAATGGAAAACTTATTTATTCAACCTTCAGATGATATATACATCTCAATTTACTCAAAAATCTAAAAAAAACTGACCCTTATGACTGGTTTTGTGGTCCAAGGTCACAAATGAAAATTAGCTAAAAATGTAATCAGGCCAAGTAAAACGAAGATGAGTTTGTTTCTTCATCAGAACAGATTTAGCATTACATCACTTGCTCATCAATGGATCCTCTGCAGTGAATGGGTGCCGTCAGAATGAGAGTCCTAATAGCTGCTAAAAACACCACAATAATCCACAAGTAATCCACACCACTCCGGTTCATCAATCTATATCCTGTGAAGCAAAAAGCTGCATGTTTGTAAAAAACTAATCCATTATTGAGACGATTAAACCATCGCTTCTGACCAAAATATCAGTCCATAATCCAAACGTATGATCATACAACTGTGTTAAATAAAGCTACGTGGGCTCAGGAGTAATTACAAATAAAAGTTGCTGCATCAAGAAATGCAACCTGTACAGACGGAGAAAGCTATACAATCCTCAATCCTGTGCTGTTGAGTTCTCTGGGCTTGAGCTCATCTCGAATGGTCAGAAATTGGGTCATTTTTTACCAGTTTTTTATTTATTTATTTATTTTTTAGTTTATTAATTCTCTCTTTTATGTGAGAGCTATTGTGAGAAACAAGATGACAAACCTCATGGTGTCCCATAATAGCAGGATGTAATAAAAGAGGTGTTTTACTCATAATACAAGTCATGACTAATTCAGCTCTTTCTCCTGTTGTGTTATCAGGGTGTTTTTGCTCAGTTTGAGCACCTGTCTCACTCGTCCCACTCCAGCGTTATCACAGGTTTATCCACCTGCATCCGCAAACCGCTCATCGCCACCTGTTCCCTGGACCGCTCAGTGCGCATCTGGAACTTTGAGACCAAGTAAGTTCAGCTCTGTTAAAGAGACAAGGTGTCGTTCTTCTGCTTTATTGTGTCTCATAGTGAGCTTAAGACTGTGAGGCAGTGCTTTTATTTTGGGTCTTTAAGCTCTTGTAAATGTCTGTCAAAGCAGTATTTACTTTCTGAGAAAGGTAGGTTTTGAGATAATGGTCACTTTGCAGAAATATCCATATCTAGAAATGAATAAATTGTGTCTTGGTAGATCTTACCACAAATTCCCAAAAATGCCAAAATCTTTTAATCCTACATTTATTGTGGGTTTTCACTCTTATTGGACGCCCAAATTAGGGGTCGACCGATATGTGTTTTTCAGGGCCGATACCGATACCGATTATTACAGATCAAGTAGACCGATAACCGATATTTTGAACCGATATACGTGTCTGGTGTAAAAATGAAAATGAATGCCAAAATTAATAATAACAAGAGCTCTGACAAAAAAACGTTCTTTAAATGCTTTTAAACATGTCTTTAATTCTGAAAACTGTTAATAACAACATTAAATAAACAGTAATATTAATAATATTAATAATAACATAAGTACAGAGATCACCCAGAAGCATTCTGTAAACATTTTGTAAAACTTAAAGTAAACGTATTTAGCGTATTGTGTGATTATTCTCAACAAAAGTTGTAATAATTGTTGTAGTTGTATTACGTATACAGTAATATATTCGGCTAAACCGAACTTATATTTTGACAGGTTGCCATGAGGACCTTTTAAGTTTCTGTAGCCTATGTATATATGATATGACGATCGTTTTACTCAAATGAAACCGTCAAATGCTCATCAAGTGACTCTGCGAGCAGTTCTGGGGATGTTGTTCATGTATTTATGTCCTCATTTAGTGAGACGGCAGATGCTGAAGTCACTGCGAGCAGCACGCGCTTCAGTATGTATGTGTGCAGTAAATGAAACCGCACGTCTGTGTCATTCATTAACAGAGATGCAGAACATGCAGGATTCATATTTAAATAGTGTTTTTGCGGCTTAATATTTATAGATACTAGTCCATAGCGCGAGTCGATTTAAGTGTACTGACCTACTTTTGATTAATTCATCCAAACTTCGACAAATTCCGTGACATTCCGCGTTATACGGTAAATTCCATTATATGACATTATTCCGCCCGCATTTTCCGCATCGCGGACATCATAGGTTATATTGAGGTGTTTTGCAACTGATGCGTGATCACTGACGCAGCTCCAGTTAGCAAGTGCTTTCGGTGTGAGACTGCCTTCAGTTTTCCGCGTTGATTGGTCGGACTCGTGACTTCCTACATATCAGATGAGCGGTGGGCGGAGATTGCTCTCAGAGATTGAGAGATCGCCTCACTCTCACAGAGTGTTGAGCTCAGACAGGCTGCATCGTACGGAAGTTCTAAGCGGCCATGCATTATTATAATTTTTCTGTCTTGTTTTCTCGTGATCACGACATAATTTTCTCGTGATCTCAACATAACGAAAGTTGTTTTGTCGTTATCACGACTTAATTTTCTCGTGATCACGACATAACGAAAGTTGTTTTGTCATTATCTCGACATAACGAAAGTTGTTTTGTCGTTATCACGACTTAATTTTCTCGTGATCACGACATAACGAAAGTTGTTTTGTCATTATCTCGACATAACGAAAGTTGTGGATCTCAACGTAAAAACCGTTTTCTCACGACGTTTCTTAGCTATCGCGAGAAAATCCCGCACCTTGTGAATGTTTCTGGCGAATATTACGGTGTACGCGCTAGCGGCTGATATCTCCATCATAAAGTTACTAATTTCCTGCAGCAAATATGGACTTTATCTCACCGCAGTAAAGATAGTTTGCAGTTCGATATTCAGATTTCTTTTGGCTATAAATACGCAGTGCGCTGTCAGAGACATGCAAATAATACTGAATGACATTCTCCATGATTTGTGAATTCATATGACGTAGTTGACTGGCAATGAAATTGACTACACGTTCAGGGTCGCTATATTGTCTTCGACGATACAGTTGCAGACCCGACAGCCTCCTTCTCAAGTGTCGAACACTTATGTGTAAGTCGTCAATCACTGACAGACACAGAGCTATTTCAGTTTGAGTGAGTCCCTGATCAAAGTAAAAGCGAATACGATCATCCATGATGCTGCGATGATGCTGCTTCTATAGCATTTTCTCATGCCGAATACACAGAGAAAATTAAGTCGTGATAACGACAAAACAACTTTCGTTATGTCGAGATCACGAGAACATTAAGTCGTGATAACGACAAAACAACTTTCGATTATGTGGGGCGAGATACGAGTCGAACTAGAGGCTCGCAGTCCGTGATGCAACAGATTGTTAACGGCTGGTCTATGTGGTAATACAATCGGGCAGGACATCCAAACGCTCACCTATCATTCATCAACCTCAAATATGGCTTTTCATCTGAAAGATGTATGTAGTAGCAACTTTACATGGCCGCTCAATATGATGTTAACCTAGAGAAATGTGCGCTATTGAAGTGTTTGTGTGGAAGCGCGTTTGCGCAGGACAGGCTCCGGTGCGCTCACTTGCTCTTAAAATCTCCGTAATTTTTGGTCATACAGATAATAAGTAGCCTAATACATCTTTCGAATCTGTAAAGACTCTACGTTTATTTGTGTGCACTCAGAATAACAACGAAACGTTGCGCTTTTAAGCAAACAGGATCGCTTTAGGTCTCATGTGAACTTGAAATTCACTCCCGTGTCACCCTCTGCTTCGAACCTGTGTGTATGCCTAACGTTACTGTGAAATGACCACATCAGACGTGACGTGCTAAACATGGATGCAGCTATGAAGCCCGGTTTGCTTCAGGGAAAATTTATTTTAAGAAGCTTCCCAATGGAAACTGTAAACAGTTCATCACGACCTCTTATGTAGGCCTACAGTTCAAAATTCATGTTTAACTGAATAAACAGTTAGTAAACACAAGTACATCTTATTGAACATAGTTTATTTTCATCACCAATTATCATAGTAGAACAGCTTTCTCAAGCAGTTTGTGATGCATTTTGGAAACAGGAGATGCGCCCCTAGTCTAATGCGCCACCTGGCTTGAGAAACCGCGTTCTCAAAGACTTACTTTTAGTCATTATTTGGGTAGCACACATATTCTGAATGCCTTCGGCAGAATTCAAATGAGCCATTTTAATCTAGACCTTAATCTAGATTAATTCCAAAATTAATCTAGATTAATCTAGATTAAAAAAATTAATCTATGCCCACCCCTAATATATATACATTTACATTTAGTAATTTTGCAGACGCTTTTATCCAAAGCGACTTACAATCGGGGAGTACATGAAGCGAATCATCTTAAAGAGGCAAACAGACAGAGGAAGTGCTCGTAATACCAAGTCTCAGACATTGTTCAAATAAGTACAAGCTAGCAAGAGAAGGAATAAATAAAGAGACAGCTTTTTTTATTATTTATGATGAAGTCAAGTAGTGTCGAACGAGATTAGTTTTCTGTTGTTACTGTTGAAGATTGTCAGGGATCCAGCAGTCCAGATGGGGGGGGTGGGAAGATCATTCCACCAGCCAGGAACGGTGAACGAGAATGTTCTGGAGAGTGATTTTGAGCCTCTCTGTGATGGTACCACGAGGCGTCGCTCACTAGTAGATCTCAGACTTGTGGAGGGGATGTAGATTCGTAATAGTGAGTGGAAGTAGGTGGGTGCTGAGCCTGTGGTTGTTCTATATGCAGTGTCTTGAACTGGATGCGAGCTGCAACTGGTAGCCAGTGCAAGGAGACAAAGAGAGGTGTAACATGGGCTCTTTTGGGCTCGTTGAAGACCAGTCGTGCCGCTGCATTCTGAATCATTTGTAGAGGTTTGATTGTGTTTGATGGAAGTCCAGCCAGAAGAGCATTGCAGTAGTCCAGCCTAGAAATGACAAGGGCCTGGACAAGAAGTTGTGTAGCATGCTCTGTCAGAAAGGGTCTGATCTTTCTGATGTTGTGTAGTGCAAACCTGCAAGATCGAGCAGTCTTTGCAATGTGCTCTTTGAAGGTCAGCTGGTCATCAAAGATTACACCAAGATTTCTGACCGAAGCTGATGGGGTAATTGTTGATGAACCTAGCTGGATCGTGAAGCTGTGTGTAATCAGCTTTGCAATGGTAGGAGAAACCATGTGCTTGTATGATGGGACCCAGTGATGTAGTGTATGTGGAGAAAAGGAGGGGTCCAAGAACCGACCCCTGAGGAACCCCAGTGACCAATTGATGTGCTTTGGATACCTCTCCTCCCCAGGCCACCTTGAAAGACCGACCAGTGAGGATTCAAACCAGCGAAGTGGAATCCCAGTGATATCCAGTGATGAGAGGGTGGACAGGAGGATCTGATGATTGACAGTGTCAAAAGCGGCAGACAGATCCAGCAGAATGAGGACTGATGATTTGGAATCAGCTTTTGCAATTCATAGGGCTTCAGTGACTGAGAGCAGCGCAGTCTCAGTTGAATGGTCACTTCTGAAACCTGACTGTTTAGCGTCCAGTTTGTTGTTCTGTGAAAGAAACAATGAAACCTGATTGAAAACAACTCATTCGAGCATTTTCACTATGAATGGAATGAGAGAGACAGGTCTGTAGTTTTCTATAAGAGAAGTGTTTAATGTAGGTTTTTTGAGCAGTGGGGTTACCCGAGCCTGCTTGAATGCAGTGGGGAAGATGCCTGTGAGGAGAGATGTGTTGATGATGTGTGTGAGTGCTGGTAAGAGTGCGGGAGAGATTGCTTGGAGAAGGTGTGAGGGGATAGGGTCTAGAGGACATGTTGTAGGATGGCTGGAGAGGAGAAGTTTGGATACTTCTGCTTCAGTGAGGGGACAGAAGAAGAAGATGGGAGTTTGAGCAGTGGATGTGGTTGGTTGGAGGTCCTGTGTGTGTGGAGGTGATAACTGACTACTAATTAATAATCCCAGGGAACACACATACTGACAATACAAATGTATAGCCTGAATGCACTGTAAGTCGCTTTGGATAAAAGCGTCTGCTAAATGCATAAATGCATAAATGTAAAAGTAATTATTCTAGTTTTTCTGTGAAGAAAGTGGTGAAGTCTTCAGCTATTATAGAAGTGGTGGGTGGTGGTGGAGGGGGACAGAGGAGAGAATTCAATGTTCTGAAGAGATTACGTGTGTCTGGAGCACTGTTGATCTTGTTGTGGAAATATGATGATTTGGCGATGATATGATGATGATATATATATATAGTGTGAGTAAAAATTAAATAAAGATGTCACAAAGACAGCATTATTTATAAATGAAATATTAGAATGATTTTTATATTTTACTGTTAAAAAATAGGGATATGAATAAAATAAATAGGGGTCAGTAAAATTAGTTTTTTGCTTTAATTCGTTTTTTTTTGCTTTAATTAGTTTTTTTTTCTCTCTTTCTTTTATTCAGTGAGGATACATTCAATTTATCAAAAGTGGCAGAAAAGACACATACGTTTTTACAAAAGAGTTATATTTTAAATACATTTTGTTCTTTTGTAATTTCCATTAATCAAAAAAATCCTGTAAAAAAACATATCACAGTTTCCACAAAAATATTAATTAGCGCAACTGTTTTCAACAATGAGAAATGTTTCTTGAGCAGCAAATGATTTCTGAAGATCATGTGACACTAAAGACTTGAGTAATGATGCTGAAAATTCAGCTTTGCATCACAGAAATAAATTACATTTTAAAATATATTCAAATATTTTAAATTGCAATATTATTTCACAGTATTAATGTTTTACTGTATTTTTGATCAAACAAATGGAACCTTGTTGAGCATAATAGGCTTCTTTTCAAAACATAAAACATTTTTACTGGCTCCTTATTTAAAAATAATTAGTATATTTATTATTTTTATTGAACATATTTAATTGATATTTAAAATGACTTTGACAGCCCTAAATTCCATCAGGTCTGAGCTGTCAGGGCTTTTACAGCAGGGATTGTGTTGGATATTTCCAATAGCGTGAGTGTGTGTCGTCCAGTGTTTTAGAGATGTATAAGGAGTTCCAGGAGGAAGCCTACAGCATAGCTCTTCACCCCACTGGACTCTACATCCTGGTGGGATTCTCAGACAAACTCCGTCTCATGACTCTGCTCATCGATGACATCAGGACTTTCAAGGAGTTCACTGTACGCAGTTGCCGTGAGGTGCGTCTCCACATTGCTCAAGTTTGCTATTATCTGTTTTTTGCTATTATCTGTCATTTGTAATATGCCTATACATGTTTTGGATTGACTGTGGTGGCTAATTTTCCATGCATTTGTCCTCAGTGTGCGTTCAGCCACGGGGGCCATTTGTTTGCTGCTGTCAATGGAAATGTGATCAACATCTACTCCACTACCACATTTGAGGATGTGCTGAATCTGAAGGGACACAATGAAAAAGTACATATTCAAAATTTAAAGGAAAAGTTCAGAATTGAAAACTATGTCATCTCTGTTCCAATGCTATGTGCATGTATTTTGTGGCATACGATATCTTTAATGTGGAAATGAAATGCCTCCCTGAACAGTCGTTAAACAGTGTCTATGTTAATGTACTTCAGGTGCGGGCCATAGCGTTCAGCGCAGAGGACAGTCGTCTTGTGTCGTGTGGCATGGACGGGGCCGTGTATGAGTGGAATACTCTCACCGGTGCACGAGAGTCTGAGAGCGTCCTCAAGACGTGCAGTTACACAGGTGTGACCATCTCTCCTGACTCAAAGACATTCTTCGCTGTCGGGACAGACTGCTCTCTGAAAGAAATCCAAGACTGTCAGGTGAGCACATTTTCAAAAGACTCATTTGACATTCTCATTCTGAGTCACAGAACTGGATTCTGATTGGTAAAGATTTACTTTAATGCAGTCATTTAAATACAGGGGTTTTAACCAGTTTTCCATATTCTGTGTATTTCAGAATTTATGTGGTTAGTTCAATAATAAACAACCTATTTTACCATAGTTTTCTTATTTATATGTTCACATTAATGTGTCTCCATTCTGTACAGAGCATTAAATTATCATTAAAATGTTTGAAATTCTCAGTATGCTAGTACTATGAATCCAGGACATGACAGAGGATGTAAGGTAGTTAACTGACTTAACTACCTACAGACAAATACTAGATTAGAGCAATGTAGTGTACATGTAATGTTTATTTAAGGAATATTATGGGTTCAATACATCTTAAGCTTAATCAACAGCATTTGTGGTAAAATGTTTTGTACCACAAATATTTATTTCAACTTCTTTAAAAAAAATGTTTTAACACTGAGGCACTTACAATGGAAGTGAATTGGGCTAAATCTTTGAATATTTTAAAAGAAATACGAAGCTTATAATTTGAGCTGTACAGCTGTTTAATTTTTTTTACAGTCATTTAGGGTTTCAGTGGGTTACAAGTTGTACAATTTTATGTAACATTACACAAAATACACTAGTAAGCAGTTTTTTCACCCTAAAATTGTGATAAAAAGTTTGGGGTTAGTTGGGTGAAGTAAATGCATTAAAAGTATTATCATTTCAAATTTAGTATTTTAATATTATTTTAAATGTAGTTTATTAGAAAAGCTGAACTTTTACCATCATTATTCCAGTCTTCAGTGTCACATCATCCTTCAGAATTAATTCTAATATGCCGATCGGTTGCTTAAGATTTTTTTATTTTATTATAATTGGTCTTTAAAACAGTTAAGCTACATACTATTCTTTGGATTCTTCGATGAATAGAAAGTTTGAATAACAGTATTTATTTAAAAATAGATATTACAATAGTTTTACCTTGACTTTTGATTAATTTAATGTGTCCCTGCTGAAAAAAAAACACTTTTTTTCAACAGTAGTGTATGCCTTGTGGCTATATTATTGAAACAATGATTATTTGAACGTTTATGGATTTGCCTCATTCTATTCCTTTGAGACATGCCTCACTGTAACATTTTCTTTTAAGAGGAAGACAGACTAATTTAAATTGATTGTGGTAATCATCATTGTGACGAGTGCTGTCAATTGATCTTAACTTGTAAGATATTATGCAGGTACATTGTTACCAAGAATCTCAAGCATTTTTGGATGATGAATCACTCTACCAAAATGAATAAAACCCCTCTAAAGTAGTCCATACTACTCACACTTCATCGCATTTCAGGGCCCTCTGAATCTATATAATAGCTTTATGTGTGGAAAAAGCTCAAATTCACCAGAAATTGCATTTTCAAATATTGTACCTCACAACACATTGCATCATCAGTGGAGTCAAATGTCATTGGTCGCATTTGAATGCTTTGATTAAACAGAACCATAAATGATCCCCTGAGATAAAAGTCTGTGTGAATATTCTTGCTGCAGATCCTTAATGAAGTGCGTACAAGTGATGTGGTTTGCACCACGATTGCCATGTCTCGTTCAGGACGAGCACTCTTCATTGGAACTTCCACTGGGACTGTGAGGGCCATCAAATACCCTCTACCCATCCAGAATGACTGGATAGAGTACCAGGCCCATGCTGGCCCTGTCACTAAGGTTTGTACTGCGAAAATTTGTTGGAATGTGAGCTCCTAGTTAGAAGTCAAGCATGTATTTTATTATAATTTGTATGTCTTGTATCCATAGATGGTTATCACGTTTGATGACCAGTTCCTCATAACTGTCTCAGAAGACAGCTGCCTTTTTATCTGGAAAATCATTGACAAAGAGGGACAAGGGTTGAAAAGAGAGAAGGAATTAATATATGCAGAAGAGATCCTCATCACCAAATCAGACCTTGAGGAAAAGGTAATCTCAGAAAATATTTTCCTTGGTCATTGGTCATCAGCCAATTTTGTACTTTCTTGATTTAAAGTGACCTAGATTATCCTTAAATCAAAAATAAAAAAATTACATCTAATATTAAGCTCAGGTTTTTAGGTGTTCTGTCCTGCTGTAAACCACAAGTGCATTTTTCACCTTGTGTTAAACTGTCCTGCAGAATAAAATCATGCTGGACCTGAACGCAAGAGTGACAGAGCTCCAGGAGGAGAACAAGTACCAGCTCAGCCTCAGGGACATTGAATACAAAGAGAAGATCAATGAACTCACTGAAAAATGTATCCAACAGATCAATTCACTTAATTCTGAGAAAGAGGTCAGTGTCAAGATATCCAAAATGAAAACCATTCTTATTTTGCAACACAATGGCTTATTAAGCTTAAGCTGTTTATTTTTTATTACAGGTCCTGAAAGCAGAGAAAGAGAAACAGCAAGCAGCCCATGTTAAAGCTCTCTCAGAAGTCTTAGAGAAACATGATAAAGAGCAGCAGGACATGGGTAAACCTTCATTCATTTTTACAAACTGCGGTCACTCACATTTACTATCGCTCTGCGGAAAGTCGTTCCAATAGGAATCCTTGCAATCAGGAGTTTCAAGCGAGAGTGAAAAAGTTCCCAGACAAATTTAGTTGTTTTAAAACTAGCGCTCCCCAGTCCGCCTCTGTGACTCCTGCGGACCATCAGACTCGGCTATGCGATTCAGTTCGCCCGGCGTTCTCCCAGGTTCAAGGGCATCCGGTTCAATAAAAGTGGCCGATGCCCCTGTCTTGCGTGCGGAAATCGCAGTCCTGCTGGTGAAGGATGCGATAGAGCCGGTCCCTCCAGCCGATATGAGGTCAGGGTTTGTCAGCCCTTACTTCATTGTGCCCAAGAAAAGCAGCGGGTTACGACCAATCTTGGATCTGGGAGTTTTGATCCGTGCGCTTCACAAGCTGCCGTTCAAGACGTTGAAGCAGAAATGCATTTTCGAGTGCGTCCGTCCCCTAGATCGGTTTGCAGCGATCGATCTGAAGGATGCGCGCATTCATGTCTCAATCCTCCCGCAGCTGGGCATTCCTGCAATTCGCATTCGAGGGTCGGGTATGTCAGTACAAGCTCCTGCCTTTCGGGCACCTCAGCCAGTTGGGTTTTCGGGTCAATTGGGGAAAGAGCAAACTCGTGCCAATGCAGAGGATCTCTTTTCTTGGCATGGAGTTAGATTCAGTCAGCCAGACAGCACGCCTCACCCAGGAACGTGCTCAGTCAGTGCTGAACTGCCTCAAGACTTTATCAGGCAGGAAGGCTGTCCCACTTAAAGGAGCATGTGGCTGCAACCGCGGCGATAATTACGCTTGGCTGCTCTATATGAGATCGCCTCAGCACTGGCTCTATGGCCGAGTCCCGAGGTGGGCGTGGCAACGCGGTACTCACCGGGTTTAAATTACACCGGCCTGCCGCAGAACCTTTAGCCCGTAGACAGATCATTCGTTCCTTCGGGCAGGAGTGGCACTGGAGCAGGTATCCAGGCATGCTGTGTTACTCATGGATGCCTCTGCCACCGGCTTGGGAGCCACGTACAATGGGCACGCAGTGTCAGGGGTATGGACAGGTCCCCAACTGCGTTGGCATACCAATTGCCTCGAGTTGCTAGCAGTACTCCTGGCCCTGTGCCGCCTCAAAGGGTGCCTATGAGGAAAGGACGTTCTGGTCCTTATGGACAACACAGCGACCTTTGCGACCCAGGAGTGTTCAATCAGGTGGCCAACGCGACCAGCACTTCCAGGGAAGTGGAGACTCCATCCCCAGGCAGTCCAGCTGATTGGAGTCGGTTCGGAGTGGCTCAGGTAGACCTGTTTGCATCTCCAGAAACCACCCAATGGCGGGAGTTCTTCCTAATCGAGGCAACGCTTGTCACGGATGCACTGGCACACAGCTGGCCCCAGGGCCTGCGCAAATATGCATTCCCCCAGTGAGCCTACTAGCCCAGACACTGTGCAAGATCAGCGAGGACGAGGACGACAGCCCCTCCCTGGCCGATTCCTCTGAGGAAGGATCTGCTTTCTCAGAGACGGGGCACCCTCTGGCACCTCAGTTTTTAGGTGACCTACCCCAGGAGGTAGCTTTCACTATCACTTCACCAAGAGCACCGTCCACAAGACAGACCTATGCGCTGAGGTGCATACATCTGTAGAGCTGCGGGTTGGGCGACTCACAACACATTCGCTAGGTTCTATAGTCTGCGTGTTGAAACGGGTTCCTCCTGTATTCTCACCTCAAACAGGTAGTGGCACTGAGAGGCCTTGTTCAGAGTCGGCTTGCGGTGTCCTTAACGCCTAATTCTCCAGAGAGTTCCTTAACCAGGCAAACCCTGCCGAGTCCTCCAGCACTGGTGTATGGCTAGTGCCCAAATGAGTGACCTTGTTGGGATCCCATATGTGTTTTCCACAGTATTCTCACTAGAGCCGTGTTTCCCCTGGCAGATCACATTATGCCATCTTTAATGATGCAGCCTTTGCCATCTCAGAGACCTCCATGTGCCAAAGGGTCCTACGGGGTACTTCACATGAGTACTTGTCACTTACCCCCACTGGGAGGAGGTGACTCCGCAGTGTGCCTCTTCCAAGCTGAAGGGCACACTTTCCCAGTGTTATTCAAGTCCTACTGTTTGGGTTGCTCTAGGAACAGCAGTAATAATAATAATTTGTTACATTTATATAGCGCTTTTCTATAGCGCTTTTCTAGGCACTCAAAGCTCTTTACATAGTAAGGGGCATATCTCCTCATCCACCACCAATGTGCAGCATCCACCTGAATGATGTGACGGCAGCCATAGTGGGCCAGAATGCCCACCACACACCAGCTTACTGGTGGAGAGGAGACAGAGTGATGAAACCAATCAGTGTATGGGGATGATTAAGCTAGGTTTGAACACTTGACTAAATATTACTTAATGTTGTTCCCAAAACATGGCTTCGTTATAGAGGTGATAGAGCATTTTTTTCTTATGCTCCTAAGCTTTTTAATTATCTCCCAGCAGACATGAGGGAAGCAAATTCACTAGTGACTTTTAAATCTCTTTTTAAAACAGTCTATTTTAGGATTGCTTTTACTTGATTATTAATTTAATTTTTGCATTGTTTGTTGTATATTTTTTGTATTTAAAGCGTGCTTTTTTCTCTGTTGTGATGTTTGTTTGTAAACATCACAACACTTTTAAAGGTGCTAGGCTTATATAAAATAAATGTGTTATTATTAATAATAATGATAATAATAAAATAGAACTGATATAAATTGTGCCCACATTTGTTTTTGTTTTTTTGCTTGTAATGTAAACATTTACTATCTTCAGAACTAGTCAGTTCCCCTCTCAGCATTAGCCTATTTGGACTAACTGAAGCTGCTCTTCACAGAGTCAAGCAATAACCAGAAGCTCATGCTGGAATATGAGAAATACCAGGAGCTACAACTGAAGCTTCATAAAGTTCAGCAGGAATATGAGCAGCAGCTGCACAGTGTGGAGGAGAGCAAGACCCGAGCCCTGGAGGAGATGATGCAATCTTATGAGGCCAAGCTGGAGGAGAAAATGATGCTGGTCACCCAGGTAAAGGCAACTGCGAAACAAGTTACCAATGCTTAGCAAATAAAAATTCTGTCATTTACTCAATCTTATGTTCCAAACCAGTATTATTTCTGTGAAACACAAAAGGAGGCGTTAAATAATTTACTGGCCACTCTTTTCATATATGTTTGGAATAAAAAAAAAACTGTTTGAAATTTGTAGGTGTGATGACAGAAACATCATTTGAAAACAGAATATCTCATTATTTTCTTTCCAACTTGCAGTATCAGGATGAATCCCAGCAGAAGGTTCGGGAATTTGATGAATACATAAAGCAGGAGGAAGAGGACGCAGATATGGAAATCCACGAGATCCGCATCAAATACGAGCAAAATCTTAAAGAAGAAAAAAAGGCCAACACTAGGCTCAAAGTGGAACTAGATACCACAACAAAGCAGGTGACTATAATTAATCAGTTTTGACTTCTTCACTTCAAATATACTATGTATAAACAATGACAAATCAATTCAATTAAAGTTTACTTGTATAATACATAGCCTATTGTTTCAGAAAATGCACATTTCAATATTGCAGTTAGTAAGTATTCTGATATCAGCCAGAGACGAGTGAATCAAAGTTGTGTACATATGGCAGTAATATACAGTACAGCTATTACAGGCAATACATGTTATTAGTTGACACTGTGTATTCAGTCAAGGCAGCAATTAAAGGTTACACTTATAATTATTATAATAGAAGGATGATATTTGACAGTTTTTTATTTTGATTTAAAGTTGGCATCATCTGTAGTTTTGCACAAGGGCTGAATTAAAACTAGAGCTGGATCAGTCTGCAGTTAACGATAAAACATGAAAGCAAAAGGGAGAAGAATTAGGGTAGCTCAAAGCTTTTCAGGCAAAAGATGATCATGTGTTTTTGGTACTATTTTGTCAGATGTAATGTTAGTGCGAGTTTATGAGGACATTATATGAATGTTTAGCTAAAGAGATTTATCTTTAATCTAGATTTAAACCGAGAGAGTGTGTTCGAGCCCCAAACATGATCAGGAAGGCTATTCTAGAGTTAAGCACGAAAATCTCTACCTCATTTACTAGACTTGAAATCATTGATACTATCAAAAGTCGATAGTGTTATAATAATAATTATAATAATAAAGGAATAATTCACCAAAAAAAGAAAAAATTCTGAAAATATACTTACCCTCCGGCCATCCAAGATTCCATGTTAGAATAAGAGTCCAAGCAGCTAATAAAAACATCACAATAATCCACACCACTCCAATCCATTAAATAACGTCTTATGATGCCAAAAGCTGCATGTTTATAATAAAACAAATCCATCATTAAGAATTTTTTTAACTGTAAATCGTTGCTTCTGGCTAAAAACAGCCATATCACCCTGCAGCCCAAGACCGGTTGCTCACTGAAGCTAAGCAGGGTTGAGCTGGTCAGTACCTGGATGGGAGACCTCCTGGGAAAACTAGGTTGCTGCTGGAAGAGGTGTTAGTGAAACCAGCAGGGGGAGCTCACCCTGTGCTCTGTGGTCCGACGTTAAACTGAGGTCCTGACTCTCTGTGGTCATTAAAAATCCCATGGCACTTCTCGTAAAGAGTAGGGCTTTAACCCCGGTGTCCTGGCCAAATTCCCCCCACTGACCCTTGTCAATCATTGCCTCCTAATAATCCCCATCCACTTGATTGGCTCTATGGCTCTCTCTCCTCTCCACCTGTAGCTGGTGTGTGGTGAGCGCATACACTTGATTGGCTCTATGGCTCTCTCTTCTCTCCACCTGTAACTGGTGTGTGGTGAGCGCATACACTTGATTGGCTCTATGACTCTCTCTCCTCTCCACCTGTAGCTGGTGTGTGGTGAGTGCATACACTTGATTGGCTCTATGGCTCTCTCTTCTCTCCACCTGTAGCTGGTGTGTGGTGAGCGCATACACTTGATTGGCTCTATGGCTCTCTCTTCTCTCCACCTGTAACTGGTGTGTGGTGAGTGCATACACTTGATTGGCTCTATGGCTCTCTCTTCTCTCCACCTGTAACTGGTGTGTGGTGAGCGCATACACTTGATTGGCTCTATGGCTCTCTCTTCTCTCCACCTGTAACTGGTGTGTGGTGAGTGCATACACTTGATTGGCTCTATGGCTCTCTCTTCTCTCCACCTGTAGCTGGTGTGTGGTGAGCGCATACACTTGATTGGCTCTATGACTCTCTCTCCTCTCCACCTGTAGCTGGTGTGTGGTGAGCGCATACACTTGATTGTCTCTATGCCTCTCTCTCCTCTCCATCTGTAACTGGTGTGTGGTGAGCGCATACACTTGATTGACTCTATGACTCTCTCTCCTCTCCACCTGTAGCTGGTGTGTGGTGAGCGCATACACTTGATTGGCTCTATGGCTCTCTCTTCTCTCCACCTGTAGCTGGTGTGTGGTGAGCGCATACACTTGATTGGCTCTATGACTCTCTCTCCTCTCCACCTGTAGCTGGTGTGTGGTGAGCGCATACACTTGATTGGCTCTATGACTCTCTCTCCTCTCCACCTGTAGCTGGTGTGTGGTGAGCGCATACACTTGATTGGCTCTATGACTCTCTCTCCTCTCCACCTGTAGCTGGTGTGTGGTGAGCGCATCCACTTGATTGGCTCTATGACTCTCTCTCCTCTCCACCTGTAGCTGGTGTGTGGTGAGCGCATACACTTGATTGGCTCTATGACTCTCTCTCCTCTCCACCTGTAGCTGGTGTGTGGTGAGCGTGCTGTGGCAGCCGTCCCATCATCCAAATGGATGCTGCACACTGGTGGTGGTTAAGGAGAGACCCCCCCACATGAATGTAAAGCGCTTTGGGTGGACAGGAATACACAATAAAGCGCTATATAAATGCATCATTCATTAATTCATTAATTCAAAATACAAGTCATCTATCCATAATACTGCTTGATCAAGTGAAAAAGTCATCTCGTCTGAATTAGGAGAAAAATATGCTCAGATAAGCACTGTTTACAAGTTACACAAGTCCAAAACAGGTCTAAACAAATGTGTTGGTGGACTTTGATGTGAGAGGAAAACAGAGGATGAACTTTTTTGCTGTTATGCAAAAGACAAGTAACTATTATGGAGACAAGTAACTGTTAAAATGAGCCACTTTACAGAAGATAAAAAGCATTATTATGGATTACTCATTTATTGATTTGGTACAAACACAGCTTTTCACTTCACTATTCCTTTAAAGAGCATGATGGACTGTAATGTGATATAAGGTCTGTTAAATACATAGGAACAGTATTTTATAGTCGATACTGAACTTAATCAGTGGCCAGTGTAGAGATGACAAAAGTGGGATGATATGATCATATTTTCTTGGCCGGGTAAGAATGCTAGCATCTGCATTTTGGACAAACTATAGCTTGTTTATTGAAGATTGAGGACAGCCACCTACTGCACCTAGTAGTATGTTGAAGTAATGCAGTAAATGCAGGGAGCCGAACTAATGAATGAACTAAAGCTAATGTAGGTTGTGTTGTGCCGTACAGTTTCATGTCCTGCAGAGGGAAGTTGAAAACAGGAACTTGGAGATCGAGAAGCTGAAGCAGGAAGTGCAGAAGCTGCAGTCAGTAATCAAAGCACTAGAGAACGACATCACTGGGCTGAAGACTGCCATTCAGAAGAGAGATGGGATCATACAGGACAAGGTGAGCACATATGAACCCTGTTCATGACGACATGAGGAAAACCAAGTCAAGTAAGTCCTCTATATTCCTGTTCAATTTACCACATTTAGCTGTCTAAGCAGTTGTTGATAGATTTTAAATTGCGAAATTCTTCAGGATGATGGAACTGAAGTTCAAAAATACTAACTGATTACAAGGTTTCAGCACCTGATTGAGGGGAAAATGTGCATTTGAAGAAACATGGTCAATGTATTAATGTATTATGGATTGAAAATCAGTCACAGAGCCTTAATTAGTTTAATTTATATGGGCAAAAACTGATTTAGTATTGTCTCCAGTCCAGATCAGATACATGAAATTAGAGTCAGTATATTTAAAGGGATAGTTCACCCATAAATACAAATGTGATGTTTATCTGCTTACCCCCAGGGCATCCAGGATGAAGGTGACTTTGTTTCTTCAGTAGAATACAAATGAAGATGTTTAACTCAAACCGTTGCAGTCTGTCAGTCATATAATGCCAGTCAATGGGCACAGAATCTTTGAGAGTAAAAAATAACATACACAGACAACTTCAAATTAAACCCTGCTGCTCGTGACGATACATTGATGTCCTAAGACACGAAACGATTGCTTTGTGTGAGAAACTGAACAGAGCTTATATCATTTTTACCTCTGATACTGGCAATGTCCAACTGTCCTGAGCTCGAGTTTCAGTTACAAGTAAAAAGTACATGATGATAAAATCTGTTCTGTCTCAACAGGAAAAGAGCATCTATGAGCTGAAAAAGAAGAATGACACACTTAACAAAACAATTGAAGTGATGGAGTTCAGGTCTGACTATATGGAAGAGCAGATTGAGCCAAAAGAGAATGAAATCCAGGAGCTGAAGGAGCAGATGCTGGAGGTGGGACACGTTTTACTGCATATGTGTCATGTGTCATCCCTTCAAGCTGCCATGTTTTATTCAGCCCTTTCTGCCTGAGCCACATCATTTTGTGCACTATATTGCTGCATTGTCAAACATAAAAAGTAACATTCATTAATAACAAAAACCTATATCATTCAAAATAAATGAATGTGTCACAGAATACATATTCACATATGTAAATAAAAATCACTTTACATAAACCAGATGAGAATTACGAACACATTGTGATAAAAGACATGTGTTTCAGATGGAGGGAGAGTTGAAGGAGTTCCATAAGACAAACACACAGCTGGAGCTGAAAATCGCTGAACTGAACTTAAAATTGAAAACCAAAGACAAAGAATTGCACAAAGAAATGAGGAAGGTTAGTATGTGTACTGCACTGGACATCTTCAGGGTTCACGCTGGCAGTCGTTTACACTGGCACAACAGGTCTCCAAGTCACTGTACTGTTGGTTTCAAGTGGACTTTGCTACTCGACAGATGAGTGAGCATTCATTAAATTCAGAACCTTATGTCATGTACATTTACTACATTGAATCTTTCCTTTAAAGAAATAGCTCACCCAAAAATGAAAACGTTACAAACACTGCTTTTAATTTCACAAGACACTAACTGATGGACTGGAGTGGTGTGGATTACTTGGGGATTATTGTGATGTTTTTATTAGGACTCTCATTCTGACGGCACCCATTCACTGCAGAGCATCCATTGATGAGCAAGTGATGTAATGTTAAATTTCTCCAAATCTATACCGATGAAGAAACAAACTCATCTACATCTTGGATGGTTTGAGTTTGAGTACATTTTCATCAGAATTTCTGTTTTGGTTACATTTATATTTGTATATTTATGCATTTAGCAGACACTTTTATCCAAAGCGACTTAAAGTGCATTCAGGCTAGACTTTTTTTATCAGTATGTGTGTTCCCTGGGAATTGAACCCATGACCTTTTGCGCTGATAAGGCAATGCTCTACCACTGAGCCGCAGGTTAACTGTTCTTTAATGAGTTTCAAATGATAAAATCAGCTGGTCACTGAGATTTATTACAAACTTAATACATAAATATGCAGTAATTTATTAAAAACAGTTGATTATTCAGTACTGTCTAAATAATAAAAAATTATAAAAATGAGCTGTGTTAAATACAAGTGATTTTAGCAACTAATTATGTATACTATACATTATAATGTACAGTAAGAAAAACTGGAAAATATTAAAAAGCATTATTTTTTAGATTTACTTTTTAGGTTGCATTGAACAGTATTTATTTATTTAATTAATTGTTTATTTGTTGCTTTTTGTTTATAGTTTTTAATTTACATCCATAAATATAGCAATACCCTAGTGTCACTGTATTTCCTAGACAATGTGTGGCCTGCTGTCGTCTTCTCCAGGTGCAGGACATTGGAGTTCTGGTTCAGAGATTGAAAGCTGACATTCACACCTGTGTGGAATTCATTCAGGACCCAAAAAGATTAAAGGAACACATTCGAGAGCTCTATAAATGCTACGTTCAGCCATCAGATGTGGTAAGATCAATACATTGGGTCATCGTTCATGCCGTTTTGAGTTCCAGTGAATGGAGCTTGTGTGGTTTGCGGCTGCAGGTAGAGAAAGCGGCGGTGGACACAGATACTCAGAAGGAAAACCACAGACAGAGGGAGCACTACGAGAAGATCATCACGACACTGAAGAACCAGCTCACCAGGGACACAAACGTCTTCCAGGCCAACAATACAAAGCTCATGAAGGTGAGAGAAACAGATATCAGTGTGCAGTTAATGTGGAAATTAGTATCTTTAGTAAAACTGACCTGATAATGGACAGTAGAAGTGTGCTACTGATAGCCTATCACGTTCCTCTGATTTAGTAGTTATGATTTAACAGTCATTTAAACAATACATATCTAAATGGACTGATTTTACTGTAATAAGGGATTTCATTTTTTACACCTGAAGAAAAAATTACAGTGTATCCGTATCCAGAGGTTTTTGTTCATACTGTAACGTCTACAATCAAGTTAATAAACTTCATATGAAATCACTTATTTATAGTAGTAATTTAGAAAGACTGCCCACAACCTGCTTCATATATACATACAATTACATGACTACTCCCTTTATGATAAATGTTTTTAATGTCTGAATGTATGTGGTGCATAAAGTAAACAATGTTAACAGTCCTGGGGCCAGCTACACAAACTTAGTCTCTATGTTAAGACTGTCTTAAGAACAAGTCTAACCAACGTTCAGTCAGCAAAGGGTTAATTAATCTTATCTTTCAGATCAGACTTAGCCTAGTCTACATTTTTATGTAACCAAATTAAAGTTATGACCAGTATTAAAGAAAAATAATAGATGAGTAAATTGTAAAAGTATTCTTATGTAACTGATTCATAACAAGGAAGATGCCACATTGAAAGGACGGATGATCTTTTGGACTTACTCTACATCAAAAATCCTGAAAATGTATCCGTTTCCACTAAATGTTAAACAGAACACCTGTGACACTGAAGACTGGAGTAATGATGATAAAATATCAGCTTTGCATCACAGGAATGTATTAAGAAAAAAAATGTTATTTCAAATTGTATTAATACTTCACTTTTTATATTTATTGTAATGTATTTTTATCAAATAAACGATGAGCCATGAGCTTTTACTTATAAAAGAATCTTATCAAGCACAGATTTTTGAAGAGTAACAAACATTTATAAACTGACCTTCAGATCAAAGTCATATGGTACAACAAACATGTAAATATAATAATTTAATGTGGTGCAACTCCCCCAAACCTCAATGTTGGCATGTGTGAAATATGTTAATTAATGTTTCAGGATATTTAAAAATATATTTTTACCTTGAAAAATACAGTATATTTAGAAAACTGTATTTGTATAATCACATGTATTCAAGGTAAGCAGCAGTATGAGTACTTCACCTTTAATTTCTCATCAATCACTGCTTCTGTTTGTGTGAAAGATCTCACGTCTGTCATCTGTGTCCAGGACAACGTCATTCTTATGAAAGAGATCAATGACCTGCGTCAGGAGCTGCGCGCTGTCCGTATGCAGCTGCACAACTATGAGAGTCAAAGCAGCTTTAACAAGAACAACAAGAGCTCTGCTAACTCGAGAGGTGACCGTTGTGAAATACACCTGGATAAACATGGACCATGATAACATTGACACCTGAGAAGTTGGAGGTTCTCAGCTATCTTTGTTCTTTCGTGCTTCAGGTGCAGCTTCAGCAGGGATGAACATCTTGATGACACAGCAGAGTTTAGAAGAAGCAGAGAAGATCATCCGGTTTCAGCGACTGGAGATCCAGAGGTTCAAGCAGGAGATTAACAGTCAGATGTCCTCATCCAGAACCAAACTACCACCACTCACCAACTGAAGGCACTTCTTGTGCTCCATGCATGAATAAAGCGTCAAATCAAAGTCATAATGGGTGTTTTTTTATGAATCAATGATGAAGAACATGACCTAAAAACAAAATCCAGATATTAGTTGCCTCCAGAGTGCTGACAAATTACACAGAATGCAGAGTAATCTATAAATGATCAGCCATTTATATCAATAGAATAGAAAAGTAATGCAATTCAAAAACGCATAGAAATGAATTAGTAAAACCATGGTACACTTACTGTACAGTATCTCCTACATTTTATATAATTAGTTTGCAAATAAATCTGTGATTTTATAAATGATTATAGATCATTAAATAGTATCTTGATTTTCATATTCTAATGCATATTGTTCATTTTCCAGACATGACAATATATTGCTGTCCTTAAAATGAGAAACAAATTTAATTTCCTATCATTCGTGTCTATTTCTTTAAAGAGGCACTTTGAGACTCACGTTATATTTGAAATACATATTTATTTTTTTGCTTGTACTTTTTGTTGAACTGTAATAGTCATTAAATGTGATTTTTAAACAAAAAGAAGAGACTTGATTATTATAGCCAAAATACTTGGCCCAACAACATCGAAAACCTGGAGCAAGAACCGTGTGGGAATGATGTCTTGACATGAAGTAGGTTTTAACTGCTTAATAATATCTTGAACGGAGTATAAAGAAATGGTCTGAAATTCATTTAAGGTAGAAGTACAATGAGGGGACAGACCAGTCACAATTTGAAGGTATAATATAGTCTTATACAAACTATTGTATCTGTAATAAAAGTTAAGAAAACGATCACATACTGAAGGTGATGCATTTAAACAGACATTACTAGTTGCATTTACAACAGAATCCAAAATAGAAAAAGGGTTAGAGGAAGAGGTTTGTGACAGCTTTTAGCTATAATATCTGAAAAATATTGACATTCAGCTTTTAACAGATTTTTGATACCTGATTAATGACTCTCGTAGTATTTCAAAAGATACTTGTAATTGTTCCACTTCATTCAGCTCTACGACATGCACGTCTAAGTTCTTGAGTGGTGCTATTTAACCAGGGTTCAGATTTAACTCTTTGACAGGTTTTCTTTCTCAATGGAGCCAAAGAATTTAAAATGTACAGATTGAGTTTAACAACATAAGATGTCCGTCTACATTTGAGATGTTTGATGGGGAATCAAGATTATAAATAAAACAAGCCTCCTCAAAAAACACAGAAAAGTCATCACTAGATGAAGAGCTGAAAAACTAGATGCTGTGGTGACCTCTTAGTCTTTGAAACCTCATTAGCAAGCAAGCAAGTAAATATAACAGGCATATGATCAGAAAAACTTAGCTCAAGGATTTCAAGTTCAGGGATTGAAATACCATGCAGAAATACGAGATCTAAGCCGGTATGCCCTTGTTTGTGAGTTGCACCATTTACCGCTTGAGTAAAATCAAAAGAGTCAAATCCTTGGCCAGGGGGTTGACTCACAGCAAACATGAATATTGACATCCCTCATGATCAAAAGTCTATCACAATTAAGAACAATGTCACCTAAGAAGTTTGAAAATTATTTTAAAAAGTCCTTATTTGGTTTTGGAGGACAATAAACCACAGCAATCGTTAGTTGATGTTGATTTAACTGAAACAGAAGTACTTCAAAACTTGAAAAAGATTCAGTATTACGAGCTCTACAACAAATGCTACTTTTGAGCACGATGCAAGTCCAGCACCCCTGCCACAGAGTCTAGGGCGGTTCAAAAAGAACAATTTGTGGGCACAAGTTCAGAGAAAGGGCTTGTATCACCCACATTCAGCCAGGTCTCCGTGACTAGCAGAAAATCCAGTTCATTTGAGATTAGAAAAAATCTTGCTAAAACGAATGTCTTGTTTACAAGCAGTTTTGCGTTTACCAACCCAATCCTGACGTGCGCTGGATCACAGTCCGGCAAGCGAAGATTTCAGGGATTTACACCCCCGCAGCGGAGACGTGGTGTCCGACAACGGATGAGTTGGAAAGATGATGATGATGATGATGAACAAAGCAAAAAGACTTTGTGACAACAAGCCATCATCATACGAGGAAAGAGTGACTTTTCACAAAATCTTGCCATGGATTGAGGAATGAACACTTTACACCATATGATTTAATTTCATTAGATAGACCTAAAAAAAAATATGTTAAAATGAAAGCTGTGCCCATGATGATCCCATTGGCGCACAACTACATTATCATAGAATACATCCCATTTTAGTGTAGAGTACTTTGATTTATATCCATCTCAGCCCAGTCTGGACCCCCATCACCAGGCAGAAATGGACAGTGGATAGTAAAACAAGAGGTCACTGGAACTGCTACTTAACAGTATGAAGAATCTCAGCCAAAGTTACTTCTAGAAGCAGCAGGACACTAGGCACTTTCATCAGTGTCTGGGTCATACTATGCCCTCCCTCCCTCCCACATGATCCCCTCCATTAGTAAGCTTTCACTCTCTTCTTTCTTTTTTTATTGTTGTTTAATGCAATAATTGTATTGACAAGAAGAAAGTTGTCATCATGGCCTGGGACATGATGGAATGTTGTTTAGCAAGACAGACAAATATAATAAAGCAAAACCAAGAGAATGAATGAATGGATAAATAAATGCACACAGTAAATGCAGTGGTGTGTACAGACCTCTGGATAGACTGGGGGCAAATGGCGTTACGAGGGCATAATCAGGGTCCAGGGGCACGTGGATTGAACCTAAAGGGCACTTTAGCATCAGCGATTCAATAAATAAATGACACAAAATATTTTTCTGTAGTCCAATTGTATTAGATTATTACAATTATAGTAGTAATATGTAATTGTAACAATAATCCAATAAAATTGGACCACATACAATTACTGCTAGATAGTATTTAATAAAATTGACCACATACAATCACTGCTAGATAGTATTTAATA
This sequence comes from Schizopygopsis pylzovi, assembly GCA_027422435.1. Taxonomy (NCBI): domain Eukaryota; kingdom Metazoa; phylum Chordata; class Actinopteri; order Cypriniformes; family Cyprinidae; genus Schizopygopsis; species Schizopygopsis pylzovi. The sequence goes on along the minus strand of CM049826.1, from coordinate 30,688,363 downwards.
AAATTGGACCACATACAATCACTGCTTTCGAGTATTAATAAAATTGGACCACATACAATCACTGCTAGACCATATTTAAAAAATAGCATTTGAGAACTAAAAAATGAATAATAAACAAGTTTGACAGATACAAGCACAAAAACATTAAATTTTAAAACTGACCAAACCCACACTTTCTTCAAGAAGTATTAAAACTGAATTGTGGTGACGTATGTCATAAGCCAGTTTCTGCAGAATAACTATAGTACAAAAACAATTACACATTCATTCATGAGTTCATTTCCTACAATGTGCACATAGTTTTAGACTGAATATGACTGTCAACTTCTGACACGAGTTAGTATTTGTTAATCTATATCAGTTCATATATTATCCTGTATGAAGGAGATTTATGAAGAAAAACATGCCACATGCTGTTCTGGACAATCAGCACAAATAAAGACTGAGAAGAGGAGCTCTATTGTTGCAGAAGTGAAGTAAACTTATGTCATGTGAATGACACCATCCTTACAGTCACAAAACGTCCATTATGCTGCAGGCGTGACATCAGAGATTCACTTGGTGGGATGTCCCTATGTAAGCCCCTCCAGTTGGCCTATTGTTTTCCCACAATGCCTTGAAAGATGTCCTTGCTTCTCTGTGTCAGTCATGCTGCCTGCTAGGCGTGCACATGTGTGAGACTGAGCATTTGTGTGTGCTCTCCGTTTGCGGACATGCTGTTTAGTGTCACAAAGAAGACAATGAGAAACCTTTTATTGTCCTGGTGGAATGTGGCAGGAGAAGACAATGCAGGAGTATGTCATCGTCCCAAATGCTTGGCACCAGTGTCCAGTCGGCTTGCACCATGACACACCACAGCATGAGAGAGACAGGTAAACAAAAAGACAGAAAGAAAGAGAGACGTTACAGTCCCGCACTACTGCCAAAATAGAGGAGTTTGTAAACTTACTCAAATGTAGCTTTTTAAATCAGGACCCTCTTTTCCACAGGAACGAATGACTGCTGTTCAGGACACATGTTCAGGATGATGTTTGTGGAAATTTCATGATTTCAAAGTTTGAGTCTGAATTAAGGATCAGAAACATGCACTGACGAAAGGTGAGGAAACTAGTTGCAACTACTTGATATATCATTAGTTATAACTACTTTATGCAAATGTGATGATAACTATGAAGCTTTTATTGGATTTGCTATTATGCTAAAAAAAACTTTTTTTTAAGAATAAACCATTTTTTTAGGTGTAGGTGATATTGTTTAATAAGATTTGGGTTGCACACACTAAAGCATTAATAATGTCAATAAAAAATATTTGTAAGTTGTGAGATGTTACAGATACACTGAGAACTGCCAGTGTCGCTTCACAAGCTTGTGATTTTGTGAAGATTGTGCCGGAAAACCTAAGTTCTCTTATAATTTAGTATCGCTGTGATTCTTTTAATAAATCAAATATACTCAAAGCTCTTTGAATCCGTCTGATGAATCCTGCACTTAATCAAAGTGGTTGCTGAATCATCTGACTCTGTTAATGAAGTTAAGTTAACTGCTAGTTATTAATTTCAGTGATATCTGTCTTAAAATACAGCAAGTTTGAGTACTTAAAGTTTGGGAAAGTCGAGTTTTATTACTGTCGGATTGTTGATAATGTGTAGTGAAAATTACATATTTTAAATTTGAATTTTTATTTGTTTGTATTAATTATATATTAATAATAAAAAATGTTAAAATGCATATCACCCTTTTTTGACTATGTTTCTTCAGACATTTTTACACAAAATGTAAAATTCAAAGATTTACATTTTTTATTTCCAAAATGATAACTGGATTCCACTCTCTAAATTAAACATGTAACATAAAAAAGTCATTTGACAACAATGTAGCATACTATTGTTTAAAATATTAAACACGTAAAATATGCATACTGATTTAATTATGCCCACAATTTGTAAAGTGTAAGGTAATATACACATAGTGTAGATCAGGCATCATCAAATCTGGACACTCCTGCAGAGTTTAGCTCGAACCCTAATCAAACACACCTGAGCATGCTAATCAGAGTCTTCAAGATCATTAGAAAATCACAGGTAGGTGAGTTTGATCAGGGTTGGAGCTAAACTCTGCAGCAGATTGACCTCCAGGGAAAGATTTGAGGAACCCTGGTGTAGAATTCAATTCCAGAGTATCCCATTACAAACATGGTCCATATTTTCGTGACAACCATTAAAAAGAACCAAGCATTATGGTTTTGTTTTATTTGTGACTGTTTTTTTTTCTTTACTGGTTTTGTTTTGTTTTGTCTGCTGTGAAGAGTTCAAATATAGAGTGATCAGTCACATGGCATCTATGGCTCAGTTGATTGGTTCAAATAAATGAGAGTCTGTAAACAAGAAAATATGGCAGCATTCAATTTGCATACTTCTTGAGGAATGCATGGGCCATTTGTCTTTGACATGAAAGGAATATGCAGTAACTAACATGAAAGAACAATAAACAATACTTTAACAGCATTTTTAATGTTAATTTCTACACATACGTTTTTAACATCTAAACTTGCATAAATTAACATTAGAAAAAACAAGAATTAATACTTATAAATTAACAATGTTCTAGATTAATCTTGTAAACATGTTGTTCATTGTTAGTTCATCATGCTGGCACTGTAAAAAGTACAACCCGAATGTACTTGAATGAATCCGGAAATGTTGGGATGTTTTTTTTTTTTTTAATAAAATGAAAACTAAAAGACTTTCAAATCACATGAGCCAAAATTGAATTCACAATAGAACGTAGAGAACATAACAAATGTTTAAACTGAGAAACTTTACACTTTTATTCACTAAATTAGCTAATTTCGAATTGGATGCCTGCTACAGGTCTCAAAAAAGTTGGCACGGGGGCAACAAAGTGTTGAAAACAATAGACATTTAGAAAAGTTTCAGCTGAGAGAACATCTAGCAACTAATTAAGTTAATTGACATCAGGTCTGTAACATGATTAGCTATAAAAAGGATGTCTTAGAGAGGCAGAGTCTCTCAGAAGTAAAGATGGACCGATGCTCTCCAATCTGTGAAAGAGTGCGTAAAAAGATTGGGGAATACTTTAAAAACAACGTTCTTCAACGTCAAACTGCAAAGACTTTGTAAATATCATCATCTACAGTGCATAACATCATCAAAAGATTCAGAGAAACTGGAGAAATCTCTGTGTGTAAGGGACAAGTCCGAAGACCTCTGTTGGATGCCCGTGGTCTTCGGGCCCTCAGACGACACTGCATCAGTCATCAGCATGATTCTGTCATTGACATTACTAAATGGGCCCAGGAATACTTCCAGAAACCACTGTCGGTAAACACAATCCACCGTACTATCTGCAGCTCTATCATGCAAAAAGGAAGCCATATGTGAACATGGTCCAGAAGCGCCGTCGTGTCCTGTGGGCCAAGGCTCATTTAAAATAGACTCGAAGTGAAAAAGTGTTCTATGGTCAGACGAGTTCAAATTTGATATTCTTGTTGGAAATCACGGACCCCGTGTCCTCCGGGCTAAAGAGGAGGGAGATCTTCCAGCGTGTTATCAGCGTTCAGTTCAAAAGCAGCATCTCTGATGGTATGGGGGTGCATGAGTGCATACGGTATGGACAGCTTGCATGTTTTGGAAGGCACTATGAATGCTGAAAGGTATATAAAAGTTTTAGAGCAACATATGCTCCCCTCTAGACAACGTCTATTTCAGGAAAGGCCTTGTGTATTTAAGCAGGACAGTTCAAAACCACATTTTGCAGCTATTACAACAGCATGGCTTCATAGTAGAAGAGTCCGGTGCTGAATTGGCCTGCCTGCAGTCCTGATCTTTCACCTATAGAGAACATTGGTGCATCATTAAACGAAAAATACGTCAAAGAATACCATGAACTCTTCAGCAGATGTAAACCTATATCAGGCAAGAATGGGACCAAAGTCCAACATCGAAACTCATAACCTTGATGCCCAGATATCTTCAAAATGTTTTGAAAAGAAGTAATTGGCTGCACCATGGTAAACATGCCCCCGTCCCAACTATTTTGAGACCTGCAGCAGGCATTACATTTGAAGAGCTCATTTTGTGAATAAAATTTTAGAAATTTCTCAGTTTAAACATTTGTTATGTTATCTATGTTGTATTGTGAATAAAATATTGGCTCATGTGATTTGAAATTCTTTTAGTTTTCATTTTATTCAAATTAAAAAAACGTCCCAACATTTCCAGAATTCGGGTTGTATAACCTAACTTGCAACCTGTTTCCTTAAAGTGTAATTTGTACATGATTTAACCGATAATAATTAGTTTTGTTTTTAATCTTGGTTGATATAGTGATGCTAAATATTTTGTATTTATTTGAAGAGAACCAGTTAATTTATATGTTACTATAACTAATGTTAATGCATTGAACCTTATTATAAAGTGTTATTAATTTTAAAATGTGTTGATTTACCACATAGTTTTTGAGACAATACACACACCAGACAACTGCAGCAACTGAGAGACCCTGGAGATGGAGCTTCTCCCCCTGAGTGTGATGAGTCCCGGAGATCCCCTTCGTCTGCAAGCAGACCCTTTGTGGCTCCATCGCCAAGCCGTGGAGGAGCAGGTGGAGCTGTGGTGGTTCCACGAGCCGCACGTGTCTCTCCTGTGCTACTGCTTTTCAGTGGCCATGGTTCTGAGCCTGGGCTCGGCCGGCGTGGGGCTCCTCTCGACCGCCTCCTCGGCCGCGGGGCCCTCGATGCTGTGGCGCTTGGGCGTGGGTTCCACTCTCTGTCTCCTGGCACTGTTGGTCCTCATGAAGCAGCTGCTCAGCTCTGCAGTGCAAGACATGGGCTGCATACACAGCCGCAGACGCATCGAGCAGCTGCGCAGTGGAGGAACGGTGGATCCCGTGCTGTTGCTCTTCACTGGTTTGGCACTGTTGGTGTGTGGGACTACGCTGCTCAGTCTCACTCAGCTGGACATGCTGCTCTCTGGCGTGACCCTCCTGGCCAGTGGCAGCGCTGTGGTGCTAGGTGTGATGGTGTATGGAGTAAAGGTTTATGTGCAGGGAAGGAGAATCACGAGAAGGCGAAGACAACGAAGGGTGAGAGTGTATACAGTAACGGGGCAAAGGAACCGACCATGGAGGGAGTCAGCTTCAAGTCAGTCGAATTTGGTGTGAAAGAAGAATCAAGATTTCCATCCGACTCTGGTTCCTACATGATATTAAGACCTATTTGGTGTGTAAAACACAATACATGAGCTTCATTTTTGTCCATTCTACACCAGTTACACCTGCAGTTTAGCTAGAAGACATCTTTATTGACAACCAAATGCCTCCGAATCAAATGCTTGCATTGTCATTTCTCATTTTACGTGTTATCTTATAAGCACCAGGCAGTGGAACTTATAGTTGGAATTCAAAATGATCAATTAGGAATATTCCATATCTGTATGGAAATTAATCTTGAATTGAATGCCTGGATTTGCTAAAATGCGCCATGTACAACAAAGTTCACTCCTTTGAATACCATATCCCAGAATGCAGTGCATTCAACTTCACCATGCATTTCCAGTCTGATGAATGAACACTGGCATACAACTTGCACTGTTTCTGTGGCAAAAAAATAAGCATAGCATGCTAAGAATTAGCCTAGGTTCAACAAAGTACAGACGTTTGTCATTCTACACCTTGACAGCTGCAGATGTTGAGCTTGAAGTCATGTTGTATCTGACAACCAGCTGCCTCTGAATCAAGATGGCTGCCATTGTCAAACTAAACGGCATTTACAGTGTTATTTCTAAACACATTCCAGAGTAGTTAACTTATAGTTGAATGACCAATATCAATGTAGGATATTCACATATTCTGTATGGAAATTAATCTATGAATTGAATGCCTGGATTTGCTAACAATGCTGCCATTAAATAAGTGGTCACTCCTTTGTAATGCCATATCCCAGAACTGTCAGTGCATTCACTTCATCATTGTATTTCCAGTCTGATGAATGAACACTGGCATACAACTTGCACTGTTTCTGTGGCAAAAAAATAAGCATAGCATGCTAGAATGCTGTTCCAAAGTCAGACGGTCTTAACTTGAAGTGCAGATGTTGACTTGAAGTCTGTTGTTCTACACAGCTGTCTACAGATGGCGCCACAAACTAAATGGCAACAGTTTATTTCTAAACACATTCCAGAGTAGTTATTATATTTGAATGACCAATACAATAAGTATGCACTATTTGCTGAATAAATCTATGATAGAGTTTATACAGCTGCATTAAATGTAAGTGGTATATGTGTAATGTATTAAACTGTCATGAGCTCTTCATAATTGTATTCACCTAAACTAAAAAATAAAAAAGTGTGAATTTTATGCTAAGCAGTGAAATATATGTACATAAGCATGTTTGTTCAATTATTGTGTGTATTAATTTGTTCATTTGCTGGAGTACTGAACACACTTCAATTGCATTATACTTTTTTAAGACAGGCTTAGACATTATAAAGATATTGAACGAAAAGACTGGCTTAGACATTATAAAGATATTGAAGGAAAAGGCCACACTGGCAAATAAGAATCACAGGGAAGAACAGCTAACAATTATTATGGATGGATTCATTTTCATAATTTTGAGTTGTTGAACTGTGAACTGTGATCATAAGAAAACAAATGTATGCAAAAAAAAAACATTATATTCATCCCTTGAATATCTTAAATGAATATTCAGGGTTCATATTCAAGTTAAGCTCAATCAACAGCATTTGTAGCATTATATTTATTAGTAAAAAATAATAATGATAATCTTTTATTTATTTTATATTGAGTTTACTTTAAGATACAATGGAAATTAACTGAGCCCATTTTTGGAGGATTTAAAAGAAGAAATATTAAGTTTATAATTCTACTAAAATGATTGTTTTCATTCTGTTACACCTGTGTATTATTTTAGCTTCAAAGCTGTTTAAACCATAAGTTAAAATGTGTAACTATCAGTTGGGCATAAGCAGAAAGGCTAGTGTTTTTTTCACAGTTAAATCATGTTAACTTGATCCATATTCATTTGTGGCTATACAGTTGAAGCGTTGAGTTTTGTAACGTTTGTGGATTGGCCCCGTTCACTTCCATTGCAAGTGCCTCTGTAACACATTATTTATTTTTTTTATAAAAGGAAGAAAGAGGCGATATAAATGTTTGTGGTAACAAACATTATGCCACAAATGCTGAAGACTGAACTTAAATGTTTCTAAAACAAGAATATTCCTTCAATCTTTGATGAACAAACGTTCTGAAGAACACCATCTATTAGAAATACAAATGTCCAAAATGTCACAGTGATTCCAGACATAAAGTCATGGGGAAAAAATCATTACACGTATATAGCGTCTGGAATGACCAGTTCATCATCACTGTCTTCAGTATCTTCCTGCTGGATTTCCTCTTCCTCGGCTTTCTCTCTCTCGTTTGCCTGGATGTAGTTGTCCTCGATGTAGCCATCATTATCATTATCATCATCTGAACTTTCTCCACTCCGGATCATTCTGCCTCTTATGCCACGCACTGGGATGTCTCCAGCTTGGCTGAACTGACTGGCCGTTTCTCCCTCCAGTAATAGAGCGTGACGGTTTGTGCTCAGGCACCATCGGAAGAAGCGGTACCTCACGGCCAGTGCTATCAGGAGGCCGATGAAAAACACCGCTGTCAAAGCACCGAGCACAATGGGCCAGGCGGAGTGGACTTCAGTGACTCCCGGTGAGTCTGAGGATGGCAAAAGTGATTATAGTAAACTACTAATGCTTGTTGTTTTTGATGAAAATACAAAAAAGTAGTAGCCTGTGTGTCTAAGACACAGAAGCTAAATATATTCTGGACTAGAGAAACGATTATCCATCTGTTATTGTTTTAGAGCTTGATCAGGTCAAGTTTCAGTATATTTAAAATAATGTTCCAGATTCAATGCAACATTCAAAACAAATATACAAGTAAAATAAATACTCTATGGACAGGATCCATATTTGTGACGCACGCAAATATGTACAAATAATAAGTAACTTTAAATAAAATAATGCATGATTTATGTTATGATATGACTAAAGTGATTAATTAGATAATGTTCACATCAGCTTTCACTTAATTATTAAAACATATTTCATATATGCTAATGGACATTAAATTGATGCACTAACCGTTTTGTCCATCTGAAGTACTTTCCATTGGAAGTTCTGAAGTTGATTGAGTCAGACATTCATGTGCAGACATTACCGCCATAACTAAATATGTGATCAGAACCATATTAACTCCGTGGTGTATGTTTCTTATGATGGCCTGTAAGAGAGAATATCTTTGTGATATTATTTGTTGTTTCCATCTGTAAATCATATCACAGTCCTGTCATATTGCTTAAAAAGCAAATCGTTTCCTGGTATGGACTAGCATGTCCTAGCATAGCAATACATTTTGTTTAAATAGGTACTGTAAGTACAGTAATAACAGTAATATACAAAACCCCACTCGATAATAATGCTATTTCATCATAACATATCTGTAGTATTACGGCTTAAATACAAGGATGTGGTGCGCAATGCAACAGTCATATGACTCTCATTTGATCAGTTGAAAAGAGAAATGCATTTCCATGTCATCAAAACCCACTGAAATAACAGTAAAATGAACAGTCATGTTTTTATACATACCTGTTGCTGGTACAATCCAATATTTCAGTGTGTTTTATAATTTTTGATTGATCATGTTTACAGTGTGGAGTGCATCACAATGGAAGCATCTTGAGCAAAGGTTGAAAGAGGTGTAACTCTTCATCTGGGTTAATACATAATTTTAATTACCTGTTAACTCATTCCTGGTGTCTATCAGCTGATCCGCACTAGACATTTAAATACATTGTTTTGTTTCATCCTGTGCAACATCTTCCACTTTAGCATACTTTAAAAAGGAAATAATAGGCCTATGCTTTAAATGAATATGTAATGTAATGCTTTCTGATGTTTAACTGTATGTTAGTTACAAGAAAAGTATATTCTGTCATCATTTATTCACCCTCATGTCATTCCAAACCTGTCCTAATTTATTTTTTTCCGCTGAACACAAAAGAAGATATTTTGAAGAATGTGGGCTACCAAACAGTTTTCAGTCCCATTGGAAGATGAACATATTCTCTGACACACAGGCATTTGAATACTTGCATATGTAATAGCCATAATTGAATATGTCAACAGTATGAACTGAAATTGAATGATTTCAGTTAAATGTTTGTGATGTATATCTAATGCATGGAATTATTGAATAATAGTGTCAAATATGGGACTTCATTCATTCATTCAAGAATGCATTATTAAACGCCTTTTCATCAAACATTGTCAATTGAAGTTATTTAATGTTAATAACAACAAAAACAACAATAATAGTCATAATAATAATATTAAATGTGCAATATTTTATTTGACCGTAACCACAGCTCTAATGAGAATGAAAAGGACATTTTCTTTTTTCGTTTTCATTCATTCATTATACTGTCAGTTTTTTATATGACAATGTTTCTGCATTTCTCATTCCCTCACATCATGCTTCAGTGAAATCGGTGACACGAAAAGTGACACGGCGTGTGTGTGTTCACGGTGTGTGTGTTCACTGCTGTGTGTGTGTTCACTGCTGTGTGTGTTCACTGCTGTGTGTGTTCAATGCTGTGTGTGTTCACTGCTGTGTGTGTTCACTGCTGTGTGTGTTCACTGCTGTGTGTGTTCAATGCTGTGTGTGTGCACTGCTGTGTGTGTGTTCACTGCTGTGTGTGTTCACTGCTGTGTGTGTTCAATGCTGTGTGTGTTCACTGCTGTGTGTGTTCAATGCTGTGTGTGTGCACTGCTGTGTGTGTGCACTGCTGTGTGTGTTCACTGCTGTGTGTGTTCAATGCTGTGTGTGTTCAATGCTGTGTGTGTTCACTGCTGTGTGTGTTCACTGCTGTGTGTTCAATGCTGTGTGTGTGTGCACTGCTGTGTGTGTTCAATGCTGTGTGTGTTCACTGCTGTGTGTGTTCAATGCTGTGTGTGTTCAATGCTGTGTGTGTTCACTGCTGTGTGTGTTCACTGCTGTGTGTTCAATGCTGTGTGTGTGTGCACTGCTGTGTGTGTTCAATGCTGTGTGTGTTCACTGCTGTGTGTGTGTTCACTGCTGTGTGTGTTCAATGCTGTGTGTGTTCACTGCTGTGTGTGTTCAATGCTGTGTGTGTGCACTGCTGTGTGTGTGCACTGCTGTGTGTGTTCACTGCTGTGTGTGTTCAATGCTGTGTGTGTTCACTGCTGTGTGTGTTCACTGCTGTGTGTGTTCAATGCTGTGTGTGTGTGCACTGCTGTGTGTGTTCAATGCTGTGTGTGTTCAATGCTGTGTGTGTTCACTGCTGTGTGTGTGTTCACTGCTGTGTGTGTTCAATGCTGTGTGTGTTCACTGCTGTGTGTGTTCACTGCTGTGTGTGTTCAATGCTGTGTGTGTGTGCACTGCTGTGTGTGTTCAATGCTGTGTGTTTGCACTGCTGTGTGTGTTCAATGCTGTGTGTGTGTGCACTGCTGTGTGTGTTCACTGCTGTGTGTGTTCAATGCTGTGTGTGTTCAATGCTGTGTGTGTTCACTGCTGTGTGTGTTCACTGCTGTGTGTGTTCAATGCTGTGTGTGTGTGCACTGCTGTGTGTGTTCAATGCTTTGTGTTTGCACTGCTGTGTGTGTTCAATGCTGTGTGTGTGTGCACTGCTGTGTGTGTTCACTGCTGTGTGTGTTCAATGCTGTGTGTGTGTGCACTGCTGTGTGTGTTCACTGCTGTGTGTGTTCAATGCTGTGTGTGTTCAATGCTGTGTGTGTGTGCACTGCTGTGTGAGTTCACGGTGTGTGTGTTCACGGTGTGTGTGTTCACTGCTGTGTGTGTGCACTGCTGTGTCTGTGCACTCGGATGGGTAAATGCAGGGCACAAATTCCGAGTATGGGTCACCATACTTGGCTGTATGTCACGTCACTTTTTTCAATTTAACCCAAAAAATGACAATCCTGACATAATTTACTTACCTTCATGTCATTCAAAAGCCACATCAGTTTCTTCCATACAGAAAAGGATTTGTTTGCAGGACGTTTGCACTGCTCGTTTGATAAAATGGTTTGATATTATGGATATACTAAAACTGAAGTCACTATATAAACTGAAAATCTGTGTGGAATTTGAATGTGCACATGTTCAGTAAAATGGCATCTGTTACACATTTGATTTGGCATATTTAAAAATACATTCATGATATTTGAATGAAGTATTTTACTCACACAAAGCTGTTACAGTATTGTCACAGTAATGGTTGTGTTTTATTCAGTTCTTTCTCTTCTGCCCTGTTTAGTTTTAATGAGCTCCTCCTCATGCGTTCTCTCAGTTGTTCATCTCCTTCACCTGTCTACCCCTCATTCATCTATTTAAGTCCCGGGTCGGTTATTGTTTGTTCATGCCATGTGCTGGAATACCTGTTCTCTTGTGGATTACTATTAGAAGGACTGTTTCAACTCTCTTCATCATCGTGAGCGTTGTATTGCTCCTACTCCAGCATGACACAAATGGCTTTGGATATGATTTGAAAAAACTTATATGCATATCAGTCATATTGTATAATGTTCTCTGTGTAATTCACTTTTTTATTTACTAAGTATTTATTTTACAAACGTAGCTCAGTGAGCTCAGTGTTTTTTGGATGAAGATCATTATAAAGATACGCTGGTAAGATGGTTTGTCACAGAAGCAGATATTGAGAGTGTCAATGGGACTACAGTTACTTCATCCGTCTGTCTGATTTGTGTGACTTCTCGTTTGGCACCTTGTGAACTGAAAGCTATTTTTTCCTCATGTTATCTATCTTTTTGCTGTTGTAGGCTGTGCAGGGCAGCTTTGGGTCTGTGTAGAAACACAGAGTGAGCTAATTGCCTGTTGGTAATAGATCCGACTGTAGTCTTGACAGTTTCACAGCAGAAGTCAATATCCACACAGCAGCTAGATGAGTGTCTCCAATACAGCCAGGAGAGGAAAGAGAAACAATATCATATACTACCATTTGAATGTATGGAGTTGGAAATATTTTATGCTCACCAAGGGCAAGGCTATAACAGTAAAAACTGTAATAGTTCAATTCTTTCTAAAAAAATCAATTTTACTGACCCCAAACTGATGTCTAAACATTTCACTAAATTATTGTTCTTATTCGAATGGATCTCTGAGTAAATTCTAATGTATTTGTCTAAAGCCAATTGCATTTTTTTATAATCAGTTTTATCAGTTTTTGGCACTTTCTACCAACATTTTTTTGTTTTTTATTTGTCATTGTATGGCTTTTCCCATAAGAGAGTTGAACTTCTGTGTGACCTGTTTGTAAATCCAGGCTGCAATTAGTGCTTAATGTTGGTTTGGATTAAACAGGGCTTGCTAATTTCATTCAATATTAGCAAAATAATAAATAAATAATAAGGAAAAATCAGAAGTGTGCAAAACTGTCAGATTTTGCTGTTGGCTCATGAGCACCTGCCAGGAGTCAAAATGTCAAAATGACCGAAGGCACAGGTAGGTCAACGACAAACAAGAAGCTAAAAATGCCCCAAATTCCCAGATATATGAACACAATTTAGATTTTAAATTAAGGCAGAATTCACAAAATCATTTAATTGTAAACGGCTTTAATCCTTCTTACTGAATGATATTGGCTATTTATTAATATTTATTCATTAAGCACATATTAATGACTTATTCTGCATGACTATATATTAGATCCTTTAATCCTCTCTTATACATGAACTTAGCAACTACCTCACTAATAAGCAGCAAATTAGAAGTGTAATGAGTCAAAAGTCATAGATAATAGTCAGTTAATACTGAGCATTGATCCCCAAACTAAAGTGTGACCTATTCTTCTTTCTGGATTCTTCACTTTGTATATCAGCATGCAAAATATTGAATTCAATTGAATTCAGAGAACTCGGAGAGATGAGGTTAGGGCACAATTTTCAAAACTGTGCTATTTCCATTTTATCATATACCTAACAGGCTAAATGTAAACTTTCAACGCATTCATTTTACTTTCATTTTTACATACAATGTCCACAAATAAAAACATTTTTAATTGGGATGGTCAAAGTACATTTTCCTGTTTGCATATAAGCCTATATATATATATATATGCAAGGCATACTGTATCCATGATGACTCCAACAGGTGCACTTGGATGGGTAAATGCAGAGCACAAATTCCCGAGTATGGGTCACCATACTTGGCTGTATGTCACGTCACTTTTTTTCAATTTAACCCAAAAAATGACAATCCTGACATCATTTACCTACCTTCATGTCATTCAAAAGCCACATCAGTTTCTTCCATACAGAAAAGGATTTGTTTGCAGGATGTTTGCACTGCTCGTTTGATAAAATGGTTTGATATCATGATATACTAAAACTGAAGTCACTATATAAACTGAAAATCTGTGTGGGATTTGAATATGCACATGTTCAGTAAAATGGCATGAAGTTGTGAGTGACATCAAACCTTCTGTTACACAACTCGATTTGGGATATTTAAAAATACATTCATGATATTTGAATGAAGTATTTTACTCACACAACGCTGTCATATTGTCACAGTAATGGTTGTGTTTTATTCAGTTCTTTCTCTTCTGCCCTGTTTAGTTTAAATGAGCTCCTCCTCATGCGTTCTCTTAGTTGTTCATCTCCTTCACCTGTCTACCCCTCATTCGTCTATTTAAGTCCCGGGTCGGTTATCGGTTATTGAAGTCAAAAATATATGTGCTATATGATATATTATCTTAACATTCATGCTGATTGTCTGGCATTTCTGTAGCTTTGCTAATTCTGTTGCATAGAACTGCACACAACAGTTCTGTAAAGGATCCATAACCACTTTTTACACTGAGTTGCACAGTAACAAAAGCTGAAACAGTTCAATTATGACAGATAATCATTACTAAATGTGTTCCTAAATAGCTTATGCAAAGTGATGTATCCTGAGGTATTAAACGTTTGATATAACACAGCTTGAGGAATATACACAGTGACTAATGAATAAAAGCACATAAACAGCAGAAAACCATTTCATCACTGAAAACTCAACTGAAACCATACGCCTCTGCACTATTTCCTAAGCAACGGCTGCGAACAGATTGTGAAGGGCTCTTTATGTGGGTCCGTCCACATTGACTCTGGTAACAGCTGTGGCAAAGCCGCGCTGAAAGAGCCGCTCAGGGTCAGCGGGACGGCTTTCACACTCCAGTTTGGGGTTGAGGAAATGTTTGAGACCGTTAGGTCCAGGTAGAAAGGCTGGGCTCAGGTGCCATTGTTCCTGTTTCATTCGTGCTTCTGTGGATTGGGATGTTCTGACCTAGCACACTAAGGTTGAGGCCGTTGTCCCTGCGACTGGGTTTGGTGACGATGAAGAGGTAGCAGAGAACACACACAGTGATGATGAAGACCAACAGGACCACAGCTGCTATGGAGAGACCAACCAGAGCTCCAAAACTGAAGAGACAATCGACAAAAAACATTTATTGCATTTTCTCTATCACATATTTAAGTAATAAACATGAATTATTATTAACTTGAAATCTGCTTTAAAATTGGACACTGTTACAATAGAAATGGTACTTTACAACCTTTTTAGCGGCTCTTCTCCCTTCTGGGCTGTCATGCTTTAAAATGTATTGCATAATTTTATAGTCAATTTGTTTTCCATGATTTTTTTGAGTGCATAAATTTGACCTTTCTTACATTTTCATTCATGTATGACTGAAAAATATACATTAGAGCAAGTGGTAATAACAGCAAGCAGTAAGTGATTATTTGAAGGTGTCTTAGTTTCATACTATTATAAAAACAATTAATTATTCATGATTACATGTAAGTAACTAGTCAAACCCTAAACTAACCCTACCATATAAGTACAGGTAGTTAATTAATCTTACTCAGTACTTAAATATATAATTACACTGTAACAATGACACCGTAAAAATAAAGTGTAACCCAGAAGGTTTATGTTAAAACCGTGTAATACAAAAACATGCAAAAATATAACATTCAAAAATGAAGAATCTTAGATTACGCCTATATTGTTGAGTTAATTAATTCATTGATCCAGAGTTTTTTTTTCCAATAGACATCACTTTTCTAATATATTAATATTAGATTAAAAAATATGACACTGTGGTTACATTTCTCACATTTGTATCTAAATCCACTGTTTTGGACGACGGATCTCAAACGAGACATGCTGCACAACTTCTAGATGTGATTTTAATAATAATTATCCAACAAATGTTGTCCGATCTTAACAAAATCTCAGTCAGATTATATAAAAACCCTGAGCTTGTCACCTGAAGGTGGCAGGTTCGAATCCTCTGAACCAAAAATAATTAATTAACAAAAATCATGATTTGTTCTAATGTAAATGCAGCAATAATATGATGTACTACATGTATAATAATAAAATATATTGTCTTCACAAGATATTGTGTAATTGAAGCAGCATCATAAGAAATCGTTGAATAGCCTACTGTTTTGTATTTGTATTATTAAATTGATTCGGGATGTTTAACAAATCAAGAGATTTTCTCTATATCACCAGCCTAAATATGAAATAGTTCAATATCGAGTATTGGAAGCAGTTTAAAATCATTAACTGTTGTACTGTCTTATATAGCATCAATATTTATGAATGGACTATTTTAACTACTTGGGTCAGAAGAAGAAAATATATCCAAATGTCGAAATTTACCTGAGCCACCACATGTATCCATATTCATAAGGGAAAAAGCTGTTGGGATCATCACAGCAGTACTTCAGATCATTAAATCCACAGCAGAAAACAGCTCGAGCGTTACTGTCTGCTGTGGGACAGGAGAAGCCCTTCACAAACCCTCTGTGTCCGCTGCTGTAACTCTCACACACCGAGCTCATGATGATGCATGCGCAGACAAACAGAACAAAGCAAAACTAACGATCCTCGTGGAAATACCTGGACTTTGTTTCCATGTTGTTAAGCATGAAAGACAAAACTTCACATTTGAAGCAGGGAGATGCAGTTTCTTGGTAATCCGAGGCTGGTAAGAGAAGACTGATAGAGAGCCTGTGATTATAACACATGTTGAACCACAGTGTGTGAAGAAAAGAAGGTGAAAAAAGCCAGGGGTGCAGAGGGTGAGAAAAGTGTGACCATTACAATAATGGGAAATGCTTTAGAGGGGATTCGCTACTCCTGAGACACAACCCGATCATTTGCATTTTAGACCATTAGACCAAAATTACGATATATGGACAATTAACACAATTTTGTTTATTGTTATTATGAAGCTATATCATACAGCCTACTGATTATGGATTTATTTATTTACCTAAAACATTTGGTACCTCCTAAAAGCCCACGATGCCCTCTTTAAGATATTTAATATATAGTTTAATTTAAATCAGTGCCATGCATGAACTTAGAGATATGAACATAACTTATTGAAATTGAGCTATCGGTAAGCCCCTCCCCTCGAACGCAGACTAGAGCCAATAGCAGTCGAGTATCAGTTGCACCGGGAGCAGAACTAGGACATCTTTAGGTTTTTCAGCGCCATAGAAAAACATTGGAAGATGCGAAGCTCGTATCGGTTTTATGGAGTTTATGCTTCAAAAATGGAAAAACGATGTGCCTGGGTTTCTTGTAACACTGATTCCAGGTATCCTGAGAAGATGCGCAATATAATTGGTTTTATTACATTTCCTTAATCCAAACAAAACTGAGCAAAAGGTCCCTAAGTATTCAGCCCCAATACAAAATCTTTAATTTTCTGGTTGTCATACACTCATTGAGTAACAATTTTCATCTGCTTAACCAGAACGTTAATGTTATCTTGTGCTTTAGCAATGTATCTCTGGCTAAAACTAGCTAACTAAAGTTAGTGAGTCCATGCTAACGTAAACCTAGTACCGGGCTGTTCTCGCGTCTTCTACAGTGTAGGTCAAAAACACATAAACGAAGGTCTATATTATCAAGACATTACTTGCGCTTTTTATTTAAATTTTATTGTACAATTGTACAATACCACCAATATCATAACTGCACAAGGTTCGATTACACTGTACACACTATATTAGACTTGACACTTATAAAAAAAGAAAAGAACTGAGAAAAAAACCTCCCACAAATTACAATAACTGTGGATGGTTTCTACAAGTGCTCAACAAAAAGCATATTGTACATGAGTAACAAAGCTAAAATACACAATCATTTCATCTGGTGGACAGCAACAACAGAAATTAAAATAACCAGACAATATAATTAAAAGAGGTATGAAGCAGATGATTATAAAGTCTTTTTTAAAAGGAGAAAAACATATATAGGCATGTAATACGAATGTAATAAAAGCCTTATTGGTTTCCAAATCTTATTGAAAGTGGGTCATTTATTCTTTAATATAAATCTCATTTCTTCCAGGCGCAGCATATTTCCCAAAAGTGAGAACATCATCTGCCTTCCACATCTATAAAATAAGTCTTTTTAAGTAGGTATAATACAGAATGAGATGGCCTGTGTTTGATTTCCATTATAAAAGGCAGAAAATGCTCCAAGAAGTCCAACACAAGGCTCAGGCTACTCTTGGTGTTTTTAATGAATGAAACTGTCTGGTCCACGGTTCACTTCATCCCAGTTAGACTCTGAGCCGAATCCTGATACGGCAAAGAGACAAACTTCTGACCCAAGAAAAATACAATTATCCAAGACTGAAAAATTCAGTGCAATATGCATTTTTGCTCTGGGCATGTCGTGTTTTCACATATAACTTCAGATTATGTAATTTACATCAAACTTCTGATTTTATTCTAATGTAAAGCTAAATATTTTGCTTTGTAGCTCTTTTTACATTTCCTTAAAAATTGTTCAACTCATTTTACCATTAAAGCAGTAGTAATTGGTAAACCAGATATTATAAATGATATATGTCTTAATTCTTAATCACAAGATTAAACTAAAGAAAACAGTATGAAGCATAAAAACAATCACACATCTGCAGATCTCAGCATTACTGGAAACATAATGAAGTATTGGGTCACAGATACTTGACTCTTGGGGAGTGAGTAATGGGGGTCCTGCAGGGAAATGTCATTTTAATTGAAGGTAAATGAGATGAGAGAGGGTCAGACCTTCTGATTTAGGAAAATAATGTAAATGGCAGAGAAAGCACAGCATTAATGATCTTCTGAGAGAGTAGATGGACCTCTGCTGATTCTGACCCAAAATAAATCAATTATATATCACTCATGGAAAACCAGAAGAGGTTATATTCCTGACTAAATTAGTGATATCAAATAGAAACATGTTTTTGATTGGATAGGCTCGTGGCTATCTTGTTGTTCTACGAGTAACCTTAGTCATCTTGCCTTTTTGTGAACATATAAAATCCTATTCTACACTGTGTTGTTGAAGCAGAAGTTCAGTGCAACCTCTGAAAATATCCAGAAATATGAGGGATTATGACTATATAAACTATTTTAGAGACATTTAACACCAAAATGAGTCCATTACATTTTTTAGGTTATTAAAAATCTTTTTATTTTATGACAATAGAACATCGGTAAAATTGCCCCCCAAAATTCTCATTATCCTAATAAATTGAACATATCAGTTTTTTTTGTAATTGTCAGACTTTGTCTTCCTTTTCCTTGTGTTTCCACTCCCTTATATGGTCCTTCCTGTTTCCTGTCATTAGTTTCATTCATCCCCATCTGTGTTTGATTTGCTCCTCACCTGATGCTGTTTCCCGTGATTGTTATGTGTTCATAAGCCCTGAGTTTTCCCCGAGTCTTTGTCCGTCAACTCGTCTATGTACGTTGGTGTAGTTGTGTATCCTGTGTTCCTCCATTAAACCTCATTATTTGCCTTACCTCTCGTCTCCCGCGTCCTTCCCGCTACACGACCGTGACAGATTGACGGACCTAAAAAAGATGGAGGAGCGCCGCCGCCGCCCGCAGCTGATCCTGGTCTGCCGTTCGCGGGGTTCTTTCGACGCCGCCCGCGGCTCGCCCAGCCCGCCGTTCGCGGGAAGTCAGCGGCCGTTCGCGGCTCACGTAAGCCCGCTGTTCGCAGGAAGTCAGCGGCCGTTCGCGGCTCGCGTAAGCCCGCCGTTCGCGGGAAGTCAGCGGCCGTTCGCGGCTCACGTGAGTCCGCCAGTCACCGCAAGCCCACCTCCCGAGGCTCATGTGCCCCTGGGCTTGTTGGTGACATACGAGGGGATGGATTGGAGCCCAGCCCCAGAGCCTACTCCTCGCCAGCGCCCTCCGGTGCCTGCTCCTCGCCAGCGCCCTCCGGAGCCTGCTCCTCGCCAGCGCCCTCCGGAGCCTGCTCCTCGCCAGCGCCCTCCGGAGCCTGCTCCTCGCCAGCGCCCTCCGGTGCCTGCTCCTCGCCAGCGCCCTCCGGTGCCTGCTCCTCGCCAGCGCCCTCCGGTGCCTGCTCCTCGCCAGTGCCCTCCGGTGCCTGCTCCTCGCTGCTCTCAAGTTTCCCCACTGGTTCCGTCCAGCACTCCAGAGCACCCACGAGAGTCAGCGCCACCCGAGCGCCCACGAGAGTCAGCGCCACCCGAGCGCCCACGAGAGTCAGCGCCACCCGAGCGCCCACGAGAGTCAGCGCCACCCGAGCGCCCACGAGAGTCAGCGCCACCCGAGCGCCCACGAGAGTCAGCGCCACCCGAGCGCCCACGAGAGTCAGCGCCACCCGAGCGCCCACGAAAGTCTGCGCTTCCAGAGCGCCCCCAAGAGTTGGTCCCATCCAGCTCACCTTGGCCCACACTGGTCCCGTCCAGCTCACCTGGGCCTCCGCTGGTCCCGTCCAGCTCACTTTTGCCTCCGCTGGTCCCGTCCAGCTCACCTTGGCCTCCGCTGGTCCCGTCCAGCTCATCGATGCCTCCGCTGGTTCCGTCCAGCTCATCGATGCCTCCGCTGGTTCCGTCCAGCTCATCGATGCCTCCGCTGGTTCCGTCCAGCTCATCGATGCCTCCGCTGGTTCCGTCCAGCTCTTCAGAGCGCCCACGAGAGTCAGCGCCACCCGAGCACCCACGAGAGCTTCCAGAGCCCCTGCTGGTTCCGTCCAGCTCTCCAGAGCCCCTGCTGGTTCCGTCCAGCTCTCCAGAGCCCCTGCTGGTCCCGTCCAGCTCTCCAGAGCCCCTGCTGGTCCCGTCCAGCTCACCTTGGCCCACGCTGGTCCCGTCCAGCTCACCTGGGCCTCCGCTGGTCCCGTCCAGCTCACCATTGCCTCCGCTGGTCCCGTCCAGCTCACCTCGGCCCACGCTGGTTCCGTCCAGCTCACCTTGGCCCATGCTGGTCCCGTCCAGCTCACCATTGCCTCCGCTGGTCCCGTCCAGCTCACCTGGGCCCACGCTGGTCCCGTCCAGCTCACCTGGGCCTCCGCTGGTCCCGTCCAGCTCACCTGGGCCCACGCTGGTCCCGTCCAGCTCACCCTTAGCTCCGCTGGTCCCGTCCAGCTCACCTCATGCTTCTCCGCTGGTCCCGTCCAGCTTCCCTGGGCCTCCGCTGGTCCTGTCCAGCTCACCTGGGCCCACGCTGGTCCCATCCAGCTCACCCTTAGCTCCGCTGGTCCCGTCCAGCTCAATTTTCCCTCCGCTGGCCCTGTCCAGCTCGCCTTCCACGGCTCCTGAGCGCCCCCCTGGGATGGGGAGCTTCCCCAAGAAAATTTTGGGGGGGGGCTACCCTCCATGGCCACCTAAGCTCCCCGATCCTCCATGGCCGCCCGAGCACCCCGCTCCACCATGGCCGCCCAAGCACCCCGCTCCGCCATGGCCTCCTCAGTTCCCAGACCCTCCGTGGCCGCCTGATCCGCCATGGCCGCCCGAGCACCCTGCTCCGCCATGGCCGCCCGAGCACCCTGCTCCGCCATGGCCGCCCGAGCACCCTGCTCCGCCATGGCCGCCGGAATCCCCGGATCCGCCATGGCCGCCTGATCCGCCATGGCCACCGGATCCTCCGTGGCCGCCTGAGTCCCCCGATCCGCCAGGGGTCCCGGAACGGGCACCGCCCTGGAGGTCACCTGTCCGGTCTCCAGGTCCTTGAGGCCTCCAGAGTGCCCACCCCCCCTCCCCTTTCGATGTCGTACGGCGCGGGACGCGCCTATTGGAAGGGGGGGGTAATGTCAGACTTTGTCTTCCTTTTCCTTGTGTTTCCACTCCCTTATATGGTCCTTCCTGTTTCCTGTCATTAGTTTCATTCATCCCCATCTGTGTTTGATTTGCTCCTCACCTGATGCTGTTTCCCGTGATTGTTATGTGTTCATAAGCCCTGAGTTTTCCCCGAGTCTTTGTCCGTCAACTCGTCTATGTACGTTGGTGTAGTTGTGTATCCTGTGTTCCTCCATTAAACCTCATTATTTGCCTTACCTCTCGTCTCCCGCGTCCTTCCCGCTACACGACCGTGACAGTAATTACCATTATTCTCAAAATAAATTGTCATTCCTGCAGTTCCATTTTTTTTAAAATAGTGGTACAATGATTTCTTTGATTATAATCTGCAAAAATTGAAGCTGGTAAAACAAATATTACCATAATAATACATTTCAAATATACTGGTCATTTTCGGCCGGGACATTATAAAAAAAAATGTATTTATGTATTTTTTTGTTATTATATATATATTTGCAATATTTGAATATAAAATTAGCTGTAAATAATGTCACAATGCAAAAATATAAAAAATATATTATTTATTTCTCTTTTTTATTCATTTATTTATTTTG
The DNA here is from genome assembly GCA_027422435.1 of Schizopygopsis pylzovi. NCBI lineage: Eukaryota > Metazoa > Chordata > Actinopteri > Cypriniformes > Cyprinidae > Schizopygopsis > Schizopygopsis pylzovi. Next base: position 30,666,550 of record CM049826.1, on the reverse strand, counting down.
TGCAATGTTGTATAGTTATTTTATTGCCCATAGTTGTGCAGTTTATTACTTGAGGCAACGTTTACATTTAACGTGGGAAACGTGTATTTAAATTTCATGTGAAATTATCATTATAAATGATCTCAGCATGTTGTGATTGGCACAGCTGGCATGTCATGTCTTGAACTTGTGCAGACTGAGTTAATATGGACTGAGATACTGTTTCCCATCATCCACTGGAGGGTGCAAAATCAAGCTGTCAAACACATACCTGTAACCACAGACAGAGCCACAGCAAACCATGTCCACATTGGCCAACTCTGTCTAAACCCCCTGCTGTGCAACAACACTGAATCATGTCACTTGCTTCATTTGTATGTTTTTGCCCTGTTTTAGTTTTTCTTCTTTCACACATACATGAAACAATCCCCTTTCCAATTCTTCAGAGATCTTTAATCCATCTTCAGACCGGCTTATTGCAGTGCGGCTCTAATAGGATCGCTGGTATTAACCTCTGGGACAATACCGCCAGCTGTCCCAGAGCCCCCTATTGGCCAGGCTGAAGTACAGCGTAAGGGGGTGTGATGGGGCAGAACGAAGGGAGACGGAGAGAGAGGGGAGGGTAGTGTGTTAGTGACTGGAAAGGGTGATGGGATTTAGTAGTGACCAACTGTGGATTGACAAGTGCTTTTTCTTGGAGGGACCTTCCACCATTACTACCTTCCTAATTTACTCCTTCGTTCTCTGCATGTCTGTTTGTTTTTGCCCCCTCAGGACGTTTGTGTGCTCGGGTCAGGGTGTTTGTATAGTTGATTGAGTGGGCAGTCAACGTGGACGTGTCACCATGTCTCTGGGTGAGGTGTGGAGTCGTGTTAAAAATGTGTGCCAACAGAACGGCCTCCTCATCTTGTCAGTGTTGGCCGTGGTTATCGGATGCCTGCTGGGCTTCTTTCTGCGCTCCAAACACCTCTCTGAGCAGGTTAGTGTTGGTTTCCCGCACCTCCTGAAACAATAACAGTCAATGTTTCCATCTTTCCTGCAATGTCTTGACTTTCCTGCCATCTGACATAGTTAATGCAAATATCAATTGTATAGCTGAAGTGACAGCTACTGTTTAAAACTGTAAAACTTTTGTCCACCAAATCAAAGTCATGTGGTGCAACCAAAAAAAAAAAGATAGAAAATTATTTCATGACTGTGTGTCAAGGTCAATAAGTTCCTTCAACTATCAGAAAATGTGTACTTTTTATGACACGGCAAGGTTAGTTCAGATGGTAAAATGTAATGCGGTGCAATTGTGCAACACCCCAAAATGTAGTGATATTTGTGAATAAATAACTCATGCTTTTCTTAGAAAAATACTTTCAATAATACTTTGAAAAATATGTATTTAAAAAGGTTGAAATTAATTATTAAGAAGAGTACATTCAAATGAATTCGGATATGAACATATGTTTGGTTACTTACATATGTTTGGTTACACCAAATTATTTTTATGGATTTTTATTTTTTTTGGTTGAAAATAGTATAAAAGCTATTCAAAACCAAATGAAACCAATGTGCATGCAAAGTGGAAAAAGTGTTTTAAACTAGATTAATAAAAGATCTTCCTTTGCTTTACAATGGACATTCATATTTGTTATCGATCAAAACAAAACAGTGTGAACAAAAAACAAATGGTGTGGAATTTACTTTGAAACAGGTTTTCTGTTTTCTGTTTCTACAATTTCCTGTTAAATTTACAAATAATCAAATTTTAAATATTTACATTTATTTTTATATAAAAAATATTTATTTACAATTTAGAATTTTTTTATTTTAATTTTTTACAGCACATAAAATATCAGATGACTGTTATTATTGGACAATAATCTGTCTACAGTGAGTCTGTTCACTAGCTGTTTCATTGATTAAGTGAGATCCATCAAAGCTCTCTGTCATCTAGTGGCCCAGAGCGATTATCAGGCAATCATCTGAAACGCTGAAGCACTATTGCAGTAAGGATCTGAAGTTGAAAATCACATCTTCTCATCCATCGTGAGTTGATCAATTCTCGGTGGTCCTGTCATTAGGTTAATGAACAAACCTTGTTTGAAAACAGGTGAAGATGGAGTCTTGGATTTTGGTGTTTTTTTTTTTTTGTTTTTTTTAAGTATTTAACAGAAAGTATGATGAACATTTTAAAAAGACCTTCCAAAAGTCTTTGACAGTTGTCCTTATATACAGTTCACAAGCTAAATAAAACGTTGACTATTTGAGTTGAGTTTTATCTTAAGTGAAAATTCTACTTTAATATTGTAGCTAATTTAGTTTTGGTTTGCGGTGAAATCAAGTTATAAATTACTCACATTAAGTGATGTCTAAAATATATTGAATAAATAGGTATTTGTATCATGTATCAATGGTTTGGTCAATGGTTTATCATATTTGTGAAAATAAATATTTTTTATTCATATTAAATCAAAATGTAAAGTTTGAACCAAACCAAACTAATACATTTTGATTTAGCGAATGTTTTAATGTTGGTCCAAAGTGTTATTATAGTAAAACGTAGAAGATATTCATTTAAAAAAGCATGAACTTGATTAGACTCTGGTAATAACTAAAAAGACAAATGTGATCAGTTGATAATCAATTTTGACAATTGATTATTTAATTGAGTTGAAGTTTGTCACTATATTTTCCATCAGTTATTATGTTTAGCAATACGCTCTGGCATCCCTGTCCGTTTAGATTACGCCACATGACATCTTTACAGACTTTACATGGCCCCAGTGAGGGATGCCATTGGGAGATTTAAGGGCTCGTTGCCAGCTGTTTTTATGTTAGCATTAGCACGTAGCACAGGAGTGCCAGAAATGCACAGCCATTTGTCAGCATCGATCATGATGCTGCTTAGAGAACGGCCCTGATCTCAGCTTTAGGTCCCTGCCCCCTCCTTCATGCAGACCTGTAAGCGCTTTAACACCAGCATCATGACTCTCAGCTCCCTTAAACACAATATGCTCTTCAATAAGTCTTTCTCTTGCTTAAAGGCTCTTCTTCAGATACTTTTTGAACTTGAAGAAGCATGATGATATTGGACAATTTGGATTATGATAGAACTGTATTTTCATGAACTAATGATGAAATCATTAGAAAGAGACATTTGTATATGCTCTAATTGATAAAGAAAAACTATATCAATGTAACTTTGCTTTCCATTTATTAAAGCACACTTAAGTACTTCTTCAATACCACAGCAAAAAAAAAAATGTTCAAACATGATTAAGTGAACAGTCATTAAAAAGTGAAATAATCAGTAAAACATTTTTTTAAATCAAGCATCGATAAATACAATATAACAAAGTTATAAATAAAATAAGATTTAACAGTAGTATTCAGATTCAGAAATGTAAAAATGAAGTGTAAAATAACAGTTTTCACTGTATAAATTCAATCTAGATTAATATTTGTTAAAGATGTGTTTTGTTGTTTGATTAGCATTAATGAAAGACAGCAGGATGTATTTAGGCTGCTGTCACTTTAAGACATGAATCACGGATCCAGTATAATGATGCACACCTGATTTCTTTCTCTATTTCTGTGTAACAAGAATGATTCAGTATTTTGACAATTTTATGTGTGTGTGTGTCTGTTCAAGCGCAAGGAGATGCGAAAAGACGAATCAACACTGTGTTCGCACAATGTCTGAAAAGCATCTCTGAGTGTGTGTGCGCAGAAAACAAGGCGGGAGTTTCTCTTTCGCCTCTTCCCGTGCTGGAATGGCTTCAAATTGTTTGAAGGTGTAACAGTGGCGGTTCTACATTGAATTACTCTCCGGGCGAGACCCCCTCTGAAATTATAGGCCTGTGTTTTAATATTATGAATGAAATGTGCCTTATTTGGAAGAAAGTCAAGGTGTGACTGACTTTATCCCACTAAGTAGAGACCTAAGTAGAGACCCCCCAATCCCCCCCCCAATCCCCCCCCCCCCCCCAGCTCCTTGTCCGATCAGCTTAGGAGAGGTGTACTGTGCCGCCCGATTAATAAAATAAGGTGAAAATAACGCCCGGTTCGCCCATGCCAAAAACCGCCACTGAGGTGTACATTTTCCAGTCAAAACACATACAAATGTAAACTTTGCCTCTCTGAAAGATGAATTTTGTGTGGTTCTGTTTCTCCTGAAGGAGGTGAAGTACTTCCAGTTCCCAGGGGAGTTGCTGATGCGGATGTTGAAGATGCTCATCCTGCCTCTAGTAGTTTCCAGGTAAGAGAGGACTAAATTTACTCCTTCTTGAGGTCCCTGTTTGCATGAATCTTATTATGAATACCTTAACTGTTAACATCAATGAATCTCGTAAAACATGATAGCCTAAACATAGACATACAAACGACAGGATGTATTTTTTTATGTGTAGATATCATTGAGTTTGTGTTAAGAAATAGAGTTGATACGGTCTATAACTTGTGGAAGTATGTACTGTACAACTAGGCTGATGCTAAGATGAGTGACTGCTTAACTGCATCAGTCATCCATAGTAATAAATAAATACAAATAAGGCATGAACTTGGTCAGACTCTGGTAATAACTAAAATGACAAATGTGATAATCAGTTTAAAATCAATTATGATTATTTTATTGAGTTGAAGTTTATCACTATTTTCCATCAGTTATTACACAGTTTATGAGGTCTATAGCTTTTGTCATCATTTTCACCAAATTGACCAAGTACTATCAAAGGCAATATTGCCAAAACTGACACCAATCTTCTTCGTACATGTCTTACGGTGTCGGTTACACACTACAATTTGCTCGCCGCCCACCGTTTCAACGGGGTTCTTCTTATTGCTGTGAACCGCGCCAACAAGGCTTCTGTCCTACAACAGGAAGTCTCCTCTCCTCTGCTCAAAGGGGCAATAGAGCCTTATAGAGTACTTTCTAGTCCCAAAGAAGGATGGGGGTTTGTGTCCTATACCAGATCTGCGCAGGCTGAATTATTCCCTCTACAGAGGGAAATTCAGGATGCTGACGCTCAAGAACATTCTTTCCCAGGTCCAAGAGGGGACCTGGTTTGTCAGTGTCGACTTGAAGGATCCACATACAGGTGGTTCAGAGGCACAGGAAGTTCCTTAGGTTCAGCTTCAGGGAAAAGGCTTATCAAAACAAGGTTCTTCCCTTTGGGCTAGCTTTGGCCCCAAGGATGTTCACCAAGTGCATGGATGCGGCTCTAGCCCCGCTGAGGCTCCAGGGCATCCAGATCCTCAACTACCTGGATGACTGGCTCATTTTAGCCAGTTCCAGGGAGCAGGTGATTCGTCACAGGGACTCTCTACTCTTCGTGAGCTTGGCCTCCAGCTGAATGGCCAGAAGAGCGTGCTCACTCCAGCCCAGCAGACTACATTTTTGGGGGTCTGTCTGGACTCAACCTCGATGCAGGCCCGTCTGGGCCCTGCTCGGGTAGAAAGCATCCAATCGTGCACTGCCCGCTTCAGGCTAGGCCATCTCATGTCAGTGGGCCTGTGTTGTAGGCTCTTAGGCCTCTTGGCAGCGGCTTCGCCAGTTCCTTTGGGGCTGCTCCATACGAGACCATACCTCTGGTGGAAGAAGTCCATGGGAATTCGCCCCTCTTGGCCTTCCCTCCGCCTACTAAGAGTTTCAGGCGCCTGTCTCCGCGCCCTCTTAGTGTGGCAGGACCCCAATTTTCTCCGGAGAGGAGTGAGTACGGGGGTAGTCTGCCATCATCAAATGATAATGACAGATGCTTCCGTCTCAGGGTGGGGGGCGGCCTTCGAGGGAAGGCCGGCTTGCAGTGTCTGGTCAGGCAGACCAGTGTGGTTCCCTCCGGTCAAGCTCATCCCAGCAGTATTGTGCCGAGTGAAGACATATGGAGTACGCCTTCTCCTGGAAGCCCCATTCTGTCCTTCCCAGACGTGGTTCTCAGAGTTGGTCTCCCTTCTGGAGGGCGATCCATTGGAGATTCCAGTCAGGAAAGACCTGCTGTCTCAGCTTCAGGGCAGAATTTGGCACCCACGTCCAGAGATCTGGAAGTTGTGGGTATGGACGATCATAGGTCGCCCTTAGCTTTTGATCTCTCAGATGGAGTCCGTGAGACCATTAATAGTGCCAGGACCCTTTCCACTAGGAAGCTCTACTCCTCCAAATGGAAGGTTTTCGAACCCTGGTGCTTGGTTTATGCTGTAGACCCAGTTAGCTGCCCGGTTTGTTCAGTGTTGGAGTTCCTACAAGATAAGTTTTTGGCTGGAGTGGCCGCTACCACCTTGAGAGTCTACGTTGCGGCTATCGCTGCTCGAAGGGACTCGGATGATGTCCAGCTGGGTAGACATCATTTGGTGTCCTCCTTTATGCGTGGGGTTAAGCGATTGAGGCCGCTTCGTCCTCCTAGTTTCCCTTCTTGGGACCTTTCTGTTGTCCTGAATGGGTTGCTGGAGCCTCCTTTTGACCCTCTAGAGTCAGCTTTCCTGAGGATTCTGACAAGATACTCTTTTGTTGGCATTGGCCTCGCTTAAGCGTGTGGGAGATCTGCAGACTCTGTCTGTTAGCGACTCCTGCACTGAGTTTGCTCCTGGTCTGGTCAAGGTATTTTTAAGACCTAGGCCTGGTTATGTCCCCAAAGTTCTCTCTTCTTATTTTCGTTCATGGGTGGTAGTGCTGCAGGCTTTCTGGATTTCATTCAGGATTTCATATCATTAATATGATATATTAATATTAGAGAGCAACATTAAAATTATTATCTTTTCAAACATGGCACCTCTAGATGTCAGTGACACCATGGCTTCTGAAATATTTGAAATATTATAAATATTATTCTAAACATTCTGAAATATTTGATACAGCAGAAAGAAAGTTTTTCAGTGAATAACAACTGAAATGTATGTTCCTCAAACAAATATATCACACGGCTTCATAGAGTAGACTTTTTAGTCATACGTACTACTTTTATGGCTTTTTAACACTTGTTTTTTTTATCTCTAATCAGTTTTATTGGAAACGGAAAATTCATTGGGGCATGTAAAACAGCATTTCAGACATTTAGCAAAATATAAATAAATAAATAAAAAATGTGTTGTGTTCAACATAAGGAAGTTATGCGGTTTTGAAACAACACTAGAATGAGTAAATGACAGAATATAATTTTTTTGTGAACTAGCCCTCTAAAGCATGACATTTTGTGAACTACCAGAATTGGTTAAGGATTTGACAGCCATGCTGTTATAGCAATATCTATGACTTGCAGCCACAAAGGGAGAAGAAATCAAATTCTCCAAACCAAATGATCACATGCTGGATGTACTTGCCTCCTCTGGTGCAGCGAAGTCTTAAAATGAAGTTAATTCTAGACACACACATTTCCATCTGGGTCAGTGTTCCAGATGACCAGCGGACATAAACACACGCACTAGGGAGTCATTATGCAGGGTCAGGGTTGTTAATTAGCACTAATCTGAGACGCTAAGGACCAACTGCTTATGTTCAGTAGCCAAGACATCTCTTACCAGACACCTAAGTAGTGCACCCAAATACAACGTCCAGTAACTAAATATAAAGCAGTCAGGTTTATGCTGACCTAAATGTTTGTACTGTAGTAGTAAGTGGTAAATTGGCTTAGGAAGTCAGAATAGCACAATTGCGAAAGCACTGGCTCTCTTATCAAGAGAAATATTTGGGTTATGAGAACTTTCCTCATCAGGGTCAGAGACAGAAGATGCTCAGTGATCTGTCAATGCCTTGGCTCGTTTAAAATGAATACAAATGTCATATTAATCAAATAGTATGCCAAGGTTTAGGGGCAAAAGCAGGGTCTGCGTACTATCCTCGTTTCAACGCCATCTGCCTACCAGTAAGAGCGGAAACCAGATTATCTGATGAACGTACCAGCTACAATCAAAGCCCTTCTCATCCCTGTGTGCTTTTCAGTATGATGCTGAGCTTTAATCAATGGCCGAGCAGACATGCAGAACCGTTTTAAAAGGTCAACAATAGGGAATTCCATGAGATTATTGCCCTTTCAGAAATATACTAAAAATGGACAAAAGGAGATTGTTATAAAATATGTGTCACAATCTTACTGGGAGGAACGTGGAGACGCAGGAGAATACTTCAATTAAACACAACGAAGGGATACAACCACTGGAACTCATGGATGACATACTGAATGACATTTAATACCAATGACAAGGAAACACAGGGCTTAATTAACTCAGAACTTAACGAGGAGATTACGGGACAGCTGAACAAATGGAACTAAATGGGGACCACACGAGAACAGGAACACCAAATAAGGGCATGGAGGGAGAAGCTAGGTCAAGGAAGGCACAACACAAAACAGGAACACAAGTCTGACAATATGTTTATATAAATACTTTTTCGCAGAAATTCCTTTAGTGGCACTTCACATTTGATGACTATTCATTGAAATAACTGTTTCCTTTAACGCTTTGTTTTCATACAAGTGCAGGTTTTATGTAACATATCATGATGTTTATTTAATGTTTATTGCATTATTTTAGCGTCATGTGTGTTATCACGATGGTGTTTTGTATTTGTGTATGACACTACATATATATATATATATTAGTATTTACCTCAGCTTGTGGAAAAGCTACTTGTGATGAGCTTCGATTCATCAGGAGGTATTCTCATAACCACTTCTCAATGCATTATAAAGGTACAAAACAGATTTTAGCACTTCAGTACCTTCGTATAGTAACATTGTATAAGTTAATGCAAGTTTATAAATGTTGCTACCATATTTTTCATGCTAAAGATCTGGCAACCACGGTTTCTTCGAAGCTCATTGGTCTACAGGCAAATGCCGTTACATGATAGATGCTTTAGATGTACTGCCTTTAATAACACGGCCCTTTCTGAGCCCCAATCAAGTCCAAATCTCCATCTCCTGTCATTCTATGCTTACATTGTATTAATGGATCCATACAGAACATGATGCAGGACACATAATCCTCTCATATGTTCCAAAGTCTGCATTTTAATGTTGGGCGCTGCGGTTGTCATTGCGTAATGAGTGCATCTATATGGAGAAAATCAATCGACCTTTTGGAAGATTAAGGCACGTCTTTTTTCAGCTCAACTGCATCTCATGGTGGCAGATTCATGAGCTCTTCAAGATTATGTTCCTGACATGTTTATTTACACGACACAAATTAATGACTTTGACAATGGCCATTATTTTTATACAATAAATTAAAACGAGGAATAAGTTGTAGAACCAGATGTGAAACCAGCAGTTGTAATGAATCACAGCACTTTGGAAGATGTTATTTATTTTTAAGACCACTAGATGACCACAGCATGAACCTTTTTAAAAAGCGTCGAGTAATGAACCTTTTCCCGATAGAATTGGGTTTAAAGCTTCACTGGTTCAGAACGCTTCACTTCGCCATCACTAACTTTATTCAAGTCTAGTTTTTATGCATTAGTAAAAAAATGTAAGCTTAACAATATAATTCATTTATATTACCACAAATTCTAGCTTGACCCCTGTAGTGAATTATCAGTAGCTTGATCATGAGTCAATACTGCAAGTGTAATTATGCTTTAATTTACTTACTTACATATTTATTTATTTATTTTATTTAATCAACAAGGTAAATTTGAATCATATGTGACCAATAGTGTGATTTCTATTTAATGTAGTTTATTAGTCATTTATTTTAACAATTTGTGATGTATACATCATTAGACATGATCTATCATCCTATGTAGTCTGTTTAGTTTTACTTTTGTACTGTTGAATACTTTCAAAATTAGAACCAACATTGTTCTGTACACTAAATGAGGGATACTCAAATCTGCAGAGTTTAGCTCTAACCCTGATCAAACACACCTGATCATGCCGATCAATGTCTTCAGGATCTTCAGAAGACCACAGCTGGGTGAGTCTGATCAGGGGCGGAGCTAAACTCTGCAGGGAAGTGGATCTCGCGAGCCTGATTTATATCACTGCACTGAATGGTAATATTTCATAAGTATTATATAAGATCTCACAAAACCAAGATAAACTCAAAAGTATTTGCTATACTGTGAATATGTAGTTTATGTTGATATAAATCAAGTCATTGTTATATTATTTTGTAATTCGTAAAAAGAAAATAAATGTGTTGTTTGAAGTAATGAACCTTTTTTTATGTCTTTTTTATAAAAGACTGTTTTTCTTTTATGTTTTCCTTTATTATTTTGTCTGAAATGTGTTCTGGACATGTTTTTATGAATTCAGCCCTTTGGATGTGCATGAGTGTTTCTGCTATGTACTGTATGCAGGTGTTTTGCTTTGTCCCACCTGAGAAATATTCCCTCCTGTGACCTGCGTGTGGTAAAGGCCCAGGCGCAGAGCCTTTATCTGGTCTTTCCCATCTCCAGGCAGGATTAGGGTAATGCTCTTGTCAAACAGAGGTGCTTCACAGAAAGCTCCAGATGGTCTAGAAGTCCTGCTGGCCGCCTGTAGCAGAAACACATGCCGGGGCAGACAGCATGGGGCTTAACACACATGTACATACACTATTAACAACCACAGTCAGCTGCTACAAAAGAAAACAAGTATGGATTATTAGTAGAGGTGGGCATAGATTAATTGTTTTAATCTAGATTAATCTAGATTAATTTTGGAATTAATCTAGATTAATCTAGATTAAAATGGCTCATTTGAATTCATTCAGAATATGTGTTCTACCCAAATAATGACTAAAAGTAAGTCTTTGAGAATGGGTTTCTCAAGCCAGGTGGCGCATTAGACCAGGGGCTCATCTCCTGTTTCCAAAATGCATCACAAACTTTAATCTCTTCCCGTCCCAATCCCACGAAAAAACTGGAGGAAAATCCCGTTCCACTCCCGGAAGAATGACTCCCATTCCCTCCCACTCCCGTGTTTTTTTTTTTTTTTTTGCCGATAACTGTCAATTACAGTAAAAATATAGTACAGATCACAGCGTGCCCACCTTATTAGTTGAATAAAAACCCAAAATGTCGTTTTTTGTTATTATATTGAACTGAAAGCCATCTTATTATGCACAGTGTTGCACAGTGCATAAACAGTGTTTCATGTAAATGCTAATCCATGCTAACACACACGTCTTCTATTTTGATTTTTTTAGACATTTCACTCTCTATAGATATATTTTTCAAAGACGGAGCTTCGAAGTTTCTCGTTCAAGTTCACATGAGACCTAAAGCGCATCCTGTTTGCTTAAAAGCGCAACGTTTCGTTGTTATTCTGAGTGCACACAAATAAACGTAGAGTCTTTACAGATTCGAAAGATGTATTAGGCTACTTTTATCTGTATGACCAAAAATGACGGAGATTTTAAGAGCAAGTGAACGCACCGGAGCCTGTCTTGCAGCAAACGCGCTTCCACACAAACACTTCAATAGCGCACATTTCTCTAGGTTAACATCATATTGAGCGGCCATGTAAAGTTGCTACTACATACATCTTTCAGATGAAAAGCCATATTTGAGGTTGATGAATGATAGGTGAGTGTTTGGATGTCCTGCCCGATTGTATTACCACATAGACCAGCCGTTAACAATCTGTCCATCACGGACTGCGAGCCTCTAGTTCGAAGAATCGTTCTCGCCCCCTACAGTGCAATTCGGCTAGGTATACATCCGCGCTAAAATATCAGGGTGAAAGTCATCATAGCTTGCGTAGTATAGACCCAGCTCCCAACCCAACTTTGAGAATAGATTAACGGCGATATTTTTTTTATCGCCGATAAGAGTCTCACGTTAACGCAGCACGTTAACGCCGATAACGGCCCACCACTAATTATTAGACAATGTACTATAGACTCAATAAAGTCATTACAGTCTATATGAAATCAAAATGAACCGTTTACCTTCCTAAAAGGAATTTTTACTAAAGGGAGTTTTTCAGAAAATAAGTTTTAATATCTTCAGTAATTTTGTTTCCCAAGTATATGTATCTTGATTTAAGAATGTTTAGATAATTGTATTGGACTTTTTTGCAGTAAGTAAAGTTCAGTTGACAGCAATAATTTTGGTTACCGCAACAATTAATTTGACTTCTTTCAGTGGAAGTGAATGTCAGCACTAAAGTATACATAAAGTAATTAGCTACAAGACATAAACAGTGTGTGAACATGATTTTAGTGCGAAAAAATCAATCACAAACCGTTTCTGCATTTTTATAACTTCATCATCATGACAATGTAACACCTAAAACCCCAAAACAATTTCACAGGTAAAATAACACACGTTTGAACAGAGGAATTAATGTCAGTGCTGAAGAGCCTACAGCTTTTAGTCTGCTGTAACATCTGCTCAATTTCATTGCGAGCCAGTTCAGAGGACTAGGATGTGTGGGATACAAGTGTCTAAGGTTGCAAGTTACACTGTTCAACAATTGAGTGTTTCCTGAATCCACAGATCCAAAAACTTTTGCAAACAGCATCACAAATTCATGTGGGTGAAACTACAGCTCTCAACTTGTGGTTAGAAGCATAGTTTCCTGTTAGCATGAAGTGTGGACAAACAGATTTGAGCAAATCAAGCAAGCAGAAAACATTTCAATCTCTGTCTTTTCATTTAAGAGAAAGCACTGTTTATGAAGAGTGTGAATGTGCATATACTCTAGTATTGGGGGAATGCCTGAGCGAAACCTTCAATATAACATAGAAAAAACTTTTGTTTTGACGAGATCTTGAGGAAAAAAGCTTCATAATAATGATGATGCATAATCTCTCCTAGTGATCTCATGATCTCTTAGTGCCTCCGAGCTTTGCAGATAAATTACCAAGCAAACGTGATTACTTGTCTTTGCTTTCAGTTCCTGTAATATGTGATCAGATATCGATATAGGTAGATCAGCACAGAGGAATACTCCCTGTGAACAAATGGACAATAAAGGCTGTAGAACTACCTGAATAGTAGACTCTGTAAAGCTAAACTTACATTGTAAAGCTTTATTTATCTTCTGTTCTGTTCTGAATTGTCGTCATGTGACTGGTATGGAATGAATTGATGCATCGAAGGTCAACACAGAGCAAACATCTATCTTAGTCGCATCTCTTATGTAACTCTCACAGCTGAGCAAAGGTTGTTCAAGGTGGCAAAAAATCTGTTCTTTTCTATAAATCAGAGATCTTTGTTGAGTTGCTGAGGATAGTGTAATCACTGTTATGATAGGTTTAGTGATGGCACCTTAGAGTCATATCAAAGCATGTGGCTTGTTTTTAAGCTATCTGGAGATACATATACATTGTGTCTTTATTGGGTCTACTTCACATGTAATGTTCCCCAAAACCTGAAAGATTGAGCCCTGATGAAGCCCATCAGACTGAAGGATCTGTTCTGTGAGGTTTCTGAAGTTGAAGAAATACAGAATACAAAAGACTAGCAGAATACTGATGTAAACAACCAATAAATGAATACATAACAGAACAAAATAATGGAGAAAAAAAACATTTTATTTTAACCTTTAAACATTAAATATTTCAATAATGATTTGCATTGATTTTTGGTTGTACTTCTTTCTTTTTTAATTATTTTACTAAGACTGACATCTGAATGTTTGTGTTCAAAAATATATTTCAGCATTCTATTAAAAAAATTAATTAACCACTTTGCAATATTTTTTGTGTTATTATATTAACTGTGTAGATATTGAACAGTGAAGATAATTTACCTGTTTTGGAGACTTTTTATACATTTTTTAAATGATTTTAGATCAAAATTATAAAATTTTCTTTGATATTTTTAGCATCTCTGCATTGAACTGATTCATGAATTGTTTTACATATTCTTGAAAAATGTTTTCTCTCCTCAGTTTGATGTCTGGTTTGGCAGCACTGGATGCTAAGTGCTCCAGTCGACTGGGCATCATGACAATCTCGTATTATCTGTGGACGACCTTTGTGGCTGTGGTGGTGGGCATCGTCTTGGTCATCACCATCCACCCGGGTGGAGCTGCCCAGAAGGAGGATTCGGAGGACAGCGGGAAGCCCATCATGAGCTCAGCTGATGCTCTGCTGGACCTTATTCGGTAAGCCTGGGCTATCTGTGATCAGTTTATTTGCTGCGTATGCTAGGATAGTTATTGCATTAACCATGCAGAGAAAAACTCTGTGTTACTTCCCTCATGTTGTCAGTGATAGAATATAAAGGGTTCATGCTGAGGCTTTGAGCTGTTAAACCTTGTGAGTAAAGCTCATGATAATCCAGTTAACGTTTGCTTGAGTAAATGAGGCCAGAGTTGTCCCAGTCGGTCAGTGGAACAGTTAGTTAAGAACTTGTCACAAACAGTTACTCGAATGTAGGAGAAAGACAGCCCCGGATCTTGACATTCATTTCACTTTACTTTACTTTACTTATCTTGTGCTTAAAGGCAATTCTTTATAGGCAGCAGTATACACATACACATGAAATTGTTAGTTAGTTGTTTGTTTAGCAAGGGGAAATGTAGCCTAGATCTTGACATTCCCATCAACATGATTCATTGTTTGTTAGTTATTTAGTCAGTTCATATGGATTACTCAAGTGGGAAAAAGAGCCCCAAATCTTGACAATCATTTGAAAGTTCTTGACTATCAGTTAGTTAGTTTTAGTTCATATTAAGTCCTAAGGTGGGGAAAGACAACCCCATGTCTTGACATTCATTCCACAATGCTTGCCTGTTGTAAATTTAGTCAGTCAGATAGTTGGTTCAGTAACTCTTTAGAATAGGGACCAATTCTCACAAATAACTAGTTGCTTTGCATGCCTATTAATAATATATTGGCTGCTTACTATAGTATTTATAAAGCAAATATTCTGCATGAGCATATGCTACATCACTAATCCTACCCAATACCTAAACTTAACAACTACCTTAATAACAATTAATAAGCAGAAAATTGAGGAAAAAGTCATAGTTAATGGTTTGTTAATAGCGAGAATTGGACCTTAGAATAAAGTGTGACAGTTGGTTCATATGGAGTCCTGAACCGCCTCAGATCTTGACATTCATTCCACAATGCTTGCATTTGGTTAGTTAGTTAGTTAGTTAGTTAGTTAGTTAGTTAGTTAGGCTTTGTTCATTTTAGATCTTTGGTGGGGAAAACAACCCCATATCTTGACATTCATTCCACAATGCTTGCATTTGTTAGTTAGTTAGTTAGTTAGTTAGTTAGTTAGTTAGTTAGTTAGTTAGTTAGTTAGTTAGTTAGTTAGACTTTGTTCATTTTAGATCTTTGGTGGGGAAAACAACCCCATATCTTGACATTCATTCCACAATGCTTGACTTTTGTTAGTTAGTTAGTTAGTTAGTTAGTTAGTTAGTTAGTTAGTTAGTTAGTTAGTTAATTGGGCTTTGTTCATTTTAGATCTTTGGTGGGGAAAACAACCCCATATCTTGACATTCATTCCACAATGCTTGACTTTTGTTAGTTAGTTAGTTAGTTAGTTAGTTAGTTAATTAGTTAGTTAGTTAGTTAGTTAGTTAGTTAGTTAGTTAGTTAGTTAGTTAGTTAGTTAGTTAGTTAGTTAGTTAGTTAGTTAGTTAGTTAGTTAGTTAGTTTTTGTTCATATTAAGTCCTTAGGTGGGGAAGGACAACCCCAGACATTGCCATTCATTCCACAATGCTTGACTTTTGTTAGTCAGTTAGTTAGTTGGTTGGTTGGTTGGTTGGTTCGTTAGATAGTTTTTTAGTTAGTTAGATTTTGTTCATTTTAGATCTTTGGTGGAGAAAACAACCACAGATATTGGTATTCATTCCACAATGCTTGACTTTTGTTAGTTAGTTGGTTGGTTGGTTGGTTGGTTGGTTGGTTGGTTGGTTGGTTAGTTAGTTAGTTAGTTCGTAAGTTGGGCTTTATTCATTTTAGATCTTTGGTGGGGAAAACAACCCCATATCTTGACATTCATTACACAATGCTTGACTTTTGTTAGTTAGTTAGTTAATTAGTCAGTTAGTTAGTTTTGTTCATATTAAGTCCTAAGGTGGGGATAGACAACCCCAGATCTTGATTTTCATTCCACATTGCTTAACTGCTGAAAATTGTTAGTTAGTTCAGGATATGTATACGAGTATAATGTTCTTTAAAAGTTAGCCACACGGTTTCTATGCAAGGATGCATGTATTGTATGTTGATTATGAGCATTATTATTGCTCTCTACTTAAATTATTCAAATTTCTCAGAAATGTTAACATAAATCACAAATGCAAAAATACACTGCACCTTCACATGCTCTATGTTAATTGCCAGGCATAATGATTTGATTTCATTGTGAATATCTGTGGATTCTATGTTTAAGTATAGTGTCCGTGATGTTGAGGGATCAGGAGAGCTTAAACATGGCTCAGTTTAGAGTTGGCTGAGGACTAAGGAATGGAGAATCCCTGCCCCACTTGTCACCTGTGCTGCGTGACAGAGCATGGCCCGTGTCATTAGAGTGTATGGTGAAGACTGGAGCCTTAACTGATTACTGATCTGAGCCTGAGACCATATGGCCCTCGCTGAGGTGATGAAAGAGGAGGAAGTTTAGCTCAATTTGTTAACAGTGCATTTCATGATGAATGTCTTAGACAGGTAAATTTAGATAGGTAGATAATTATAGCATGTGGTATTTGTGATCTCCACTGAGAGGTTATTGGGATTGGTGTTTCTGGGGCCCTCTGTGCTAACCAGTAGTAAGGCACTTGGATTAAGATTAGATGACTGTGTCACAGTGTGGAAACTTCTGCAATGGACTTAATATGTTTAACTGGTGATGAGAACATATGCCAACATAAAATTGCATTTTGACATCACAGACCCATTTGTGGTGTATTTGCTCCTATGTGTACTCGTTTGAATTCAGCTTAAATGCTGTTATTATCTTTAAACTTTTAGGCTCATTCGTTTTAAACTTCAGTTACAGACTTGGACTTTGTCCTACTGAAAAGTTTCTTGTCATATTGCTGTACTTCTGTTGTGCAAGGGTGCTTTTACAGATACAAAAAATACCATGGCTTTTCAACAGCAAATGTTGTGATTTGGGCGTTGACCCCATTTAATTAGCTCAGTCAACAAAACGTCCCGTTTATCCTGCCTCACCTGCTTAGTTTTGGACCAGCACCAAATTAGTAGATAATCAGAATAAACCAGTCTAGTATTTCCAGCAGAATGCCACTGATTCTGTCTAATAAACATTACAATTAATTATAATACTAAAAAACCTCTCTTTCCTCCATCAGCAACATGTTCCCAGCCAACTTGGTCCAAGCAACATTTCAGCAAGTGAGTTTTTATGTTTTTCTATTAGTTTCATGCCCTGGACCTTCAATGCTTGAGCTGTTAAACTGGAAAAATGTCATATTAAAAATATTCACTACTATTTACTTAAAATGTTGCTTCGTAATTAGCACCATGCAACTGCTATCGGCAAATATCACAGATTGTTTTGTTCATATAAATAAGTATTGGCTGCTTAATTGTTCAGTTCTTTTCTTCAATTTAAATTATAGTCATCTATTGCTCACTTTAAGATAACCTTTAAAAACAATAATGAATAAAAAGCATGCTTGCACTTTATTTTAAGGTGTTCTTGTTACAGTGTAATTATACATTTAATGACTGAGTAATTTGAATTAACTACATGTACTTACTATATAGTTAGGATTAGGGTTTGGTTTAGGGTAACTTGCATGTAATTATGCATAACTTATTGTTATTATAATAGTAAGTACATGTAACGTGTAACAAGGACACCTTAAAATATAGGGTTACCAAAAACACTGGTAAATATAATCATTATTGTTCTTTAAATAAATACTGCATATTATAATATTGTGATGCCTAAACTTTTGAACTGATTGATTTTAGCTTTTAGTGTTTCATTTAATTGATTTATACAAAATAATTAAAGGCTGTGATGTGAACTGTTTATCGATTATTGGCTATAACATGGAAATAATTATCAGCTCGGCCAGAATTGTATGCATAATGTTGAAACGAACTTTGCATGTGTACAGTAACAGTTCCTTTGGTATTGTATCTTTGCATTACTGTATTTTTTGCTGTGACTGTGTTTTATAAATGCCATGTTAATGATGAATTGTAATGGAATTGCAGTACCGCACAAAGAGCATCCCTATCATGAAGCCCAAACCCACCATCGGTCAGGCCGCACAGGACACCACCAAACGGGTCTTCATTTATGGGATCCAGGATGACAACAGCACAGACATCCAGAACATCTCCCTCGACCTGACGCCGCCTCCGGACGTGGTCTTCAGAACGCTTCCTGGCACCAGTGAGGGCATGAACGTCCTCGGTATCGTGATCTTCTCAGCTACTATGGGTGAGTGGCAGCAGCAGCGTCTGGAATTACACAGCTTTATCCATCTGTTTTATAAATACTCAGTTATTCTTGTCGTTTAGGAATCATGCTTGGAAGAATGGGACCAAACGGTAGCGCTCTCGTCAACTTCTGCCAGAGTCTGAATGAAGCCGTGCTGAAAATTGTGGCCATTGTTATATGGTACATACAAGCATTATGTAACTCAAACCCAAAATGATTTTTTGTCTCACTACGACAATAAAACAAATAACTAGAGCACAGAGAGTTATGTTGGGGTCATTCTCCCCAAAATATAGAATCCTGTTTCCACATCTGAATAAAAAATAAAAATAATTGTGACTTTGTATCTCACAATTCTGACTTTCTACTTATGATTTATTTCCTCAGAACTGAGATATAAACATGCAATCGCTACTTATAATGTTGACTTATAAAGTCGAAATTGTGAGATATAAATAGTTTTCTCACATTTGTGAATTTATATCTCACAATTCTGACTTTTCGTATATACAATTGTAATTGTATAAACTCGCAATTATGAGCTATCCAATTCTGAGGAAAAAAGTTACATTATACATTATAAACTCACAATTGATATAAATACAAAATTCTGAGGAAAAAAGTCAGAATTGCAAGTTTATATCTTACAAGTCTGACTCTTTTCTCAGAGATATTTTCTCTCAATTGTGAGTTTATACCTTGCAATTCTGACGTTATCTCAGAATTGCAACATTATTTCTCATAATTCTGAGTTTAAAGCATGCAATTCATAATTATATTTTTTATATATATGCTGTGCAGTTTGAGCACTAAAAGATTTCAGCACTGGACCAGTATTTGCTGCTACATACCGTGTGCAACTGTTCAGTGAATTCCCTCTGAATGCATCTATTTCTGATGTAACACCTCAGGTACTTCCCGTTTGGGATTGTGTTTCTGGTGGCGGGGAAGATCTTGGAAATGGACGACCCCTCAGCTATGGGGAAGAAACTGGGCTTCTACGCCATCACTGTGGTCATGGGGCTGGTGCTTCACGGCCTGTTTATCCTGCCTTCCATGTATTTCTTCATTACGAAAAAGAGCCCCATCGTCTACATCCGAGGGATTTTACAGGCCCTGCTCATCTCATTAGCTACTTCATCCAGGTAACAGCACCTTCATGCAATTCATAGTTTGAGCTCAGCCTTGCTAGATGATAACAGAACATTTACTGACTTTGTAAATGGACTTTGGACAAGAAAAAGTGGCCACCATCACTATACAGTTGAGGATCACACACTACCAGACATGTCAATTGTTTCAAACACACCAAACTCATGCAGAAACAGGCACCTGATTGCTAGAAGACCCGTAACAAATCAAAACCCAAATCTGATCAGAAGTCGTGTCGTGTCTTCCAGCCTTGAACTGATGTAAATGACAAACTCTTGTGTTGTACTCCAGCTCTGCCACGCTGCCTATCACCTTTAAGTGCCTCCTGGAGAACAACCACATCGACCGCCGCATCATTCGCTTTGTACTTCCTGTTGGTGCCACTATCAACATGGATGGCACTGCCCTATATGAGGCCGTGGCAGCCATCTTTATCGCTCAAGTCAACAACTACGAGCTGGACTTTGGACAGATCATCACCATCAGGTAGGATAAGAATGGGCAATGCCCCTTTTGACCATAGATCTCGTCTGAACACAATTATGCTCTAATTACATTTATGCATTTAGCAGACGCTTTAAAGCGACTTACAGTGCATTCAGGCTAAACATTTATTGTCAGTACATGTGTTCCCTGGGAATCGAACCCACAACCTTTTCACTGCTAACGCAATGCTCTACCACTGAGCCACAGGAACACAGTTAAATAATAATTCATCTTGACTATTCATCTGAATATGAACATCTGAACAGTTTTAATTTAGGTTACGTATTCTCAGAGGTGGAAAGTAACGAATTACATTTACTCGCGTTACTGTAATTGAGTAGCTTTTTTGTGTACTTGTACTTTTTTAAGTAATTTTTTTAATCTGTAATTTTACTTTTACTTAAGTATATTTTGTGGGAAGTATTGTACTTCGCTACATTTTAAAACACATTCGTTACTGAGTAAAAAAAAATCGCTCCGTGGAAACAACTGCAGTAAATAATGGGCAGAAGAAGAAACTGGCGCTAAAAATAACAAGAACGATGCAGACGGACAAGACAGGCGTTTTAAGGGGCCGCTCACATATCGCGTCTTTTGCGCGCTTAAGTTCGTTATTTCAAATGTAGACGCGCGGTATGCGCGCTCATAATGGAAGCGACGCAGTCGCGGTGCGACGCGCTCGTTTTTTCCAGGCGCGTCCGCCCGCATCGAGATAAAAACATCTCAACTTTTCAGAATGCCGCAAGCGCACCGCAGGTCATGTGACGAAATTTCCTTCTTGTAACGGAGAGCGCAGCTGATGGTTGCTTAGCAACGACAAACGCCTCCGGAGCTCAACCGCCCGAGCGCTTTGGAAAAAAGGAGAAAGCAGCGCGCCTAGCGTTTTCCATGCGTTTTTAGGCGCGATATGTGAACGGCCCCTAATGGTGCAGACCCAGCTGAAAACCAGACCCCGTCATATTCTGCTGAAGTTGAATTCGAAGGAAATGAAGTGAACCCCTGGCCATATATTCATGCTCTATTATGCAGTGTAAGCTGTGTTTGCCTCGGGAGACCGAACTAGCAGCTTATAACATCTCGACATCAACCCTTCGCAAACATGTAGAGGTAACGTAAGGTAAATACTTACATCATTGCATTGGTGGTTAAAACGAAGCTTTTACGGTTTAGCAAAAGGTTTTGCACAAATGAGCCAAAAAGACAGTGGTGCAGGGTGTGCAATATCTTCTGCGATAATATAATAATTGTTGTTTTAACGGGAGTGCTTTCTTTCACTGCGTGATTCAGTCTGTTAAAATGCGTTTAGAATGATCACAAAATTGAAGATATAGAAGCAGAAAATGTATATATTTATATAATTTAATATAGTAAGTCAACATCACATGAAGAATGCCGTTTTTCTCAAAAAAATCCCCATGATTACATAGGCCTGTAGTTTTGCTTTTTACAACAGTCCAAAAAAGAAGTTAATTAAGAGACTTGGGTTTTAGACACCATATTGCCTGTTTTTGCTCTATTTCGACAACAAAAATAATTCCAAACACAGTTTTGCGTCTCTGACTCTGAGCAATGACGTGTTTCATTCCTTGAATTAACCGTTTAAATGATTCTGTTCAATCGCAATGACTCTCTTATGAGTGACTTGCTGACACCTACTGGTGGTTCTAATTTAACATTTAAAGTATCTTTTGATTTTTGTATTTCAAATTACTATTTAACATTTGTGACCCTGGCCTGGAGCACAAAACCAGTCTTAAGTCGCTGGGGTAACGTTATATTTGTAGCAATAGCCAACAATACATTGTATGGGTTAAAATTATACATTTTTCTTTTATGCCAAAAATCATTAGCATATTCAGTAAAGATCATGTTCCATTAATATATTCTGTAAATATCCTACTCTAAATATATCAAAACTAAGAGCTTAATTTGAACAACTTTAAAGGAGATTTTCTCAATATTTAGATTTTTTGCTCCCTCAGATTCCAGATTTACAAATATTGTCCGATCATAACAAACCATACATCAATGGAAATATGATTTATTCAGCTTTCAGATGATGTATAAATCGCAATTTAGGAAAATGGACCCTTATGGTTTTGTGGTTCAGGGTCACATTTTATGTCTTATTTATCAAAACATTATTTCTGCATTTGTAACTGCAGGCTAAATGCATTCATGTCAGTGTGTAATACATCTATACCACTTCAGATGAAGCTTCTGCGTTTCCTCTGCATTGCAAAGATTAATTTTGTTGATACTGATTTAATTTGCCTGGTAACAGCCCAAATGTCTTATAATTCTAATTAACTGATTCCTTTAATTAAAAACACCTAGTTTGAGATTTATAGGCCCATATCCCAGGTGTGTCAGACTCAGTTCTTGGAGGGCCACAGCCCTAAAGAGTTTAGTTCCAACCCTGCTCCAACACACACACCGTGTAGTTTTCAAATCAGCCTAAATCATTAGATTAGCTGTATCAGATGAGTTTAATTAGGGTAATATCTACACTGTGTAGGGCTGTGGCCCTCCAGGTACTGAGTTTGACACCTTTGGTCTATCCCATTTTTTCCTCCCTCTCATTGTTAAAATGTAACTAAGTAATTTTTACTCTGAGTAAATTTTAAATGAGCTACTTTTTACTTTTACTTGAGTATATTTTTAGACTGGTACTTTTACTTGTACTTAAGTAAAATTTCAGTAATGTAATGGTACTTTTACTTGAGTAGAATATTTTTGTACTCTTTCCACCTCTGCGTATTCTTATCTTTTTTATTATCTATTTTTTTGTCAGTGGATAATAATAATATTGTTGTGTGTAATACTACTACTGATAATAATAATAATAATAATGGCAACAATAATAATAATCATTGTTATCATTATTATATGTTATATTAATGTTGTTTAGTAACTCCATCAATGACATGCACATTTTAATCATTTCAGTTCCTTTGGTTTAACTCACCAACTGAAGGAATTCACTTAATTTATTCATATATGTATTTTATATTTATTCATTAATTTATGATATCATCACATAATTTATTAATATAGTAAATATGGATAAATTAAGTGATTGATATATATATATATAAACATATAATTATATTGTGTAATTCAGATGTATCGCTTTGACTGGATTATGTTATTTACCTTTCATTATTTAAGAAATTTGTCTAAAAACATACATTTAGTATTTAATATTAGTGCCAAATCATAATGATAAATTATTTATATATATATATATATATATATATACACACATGTATATCTTATGAATAGATATGTGTAAGTTCTTACTCTTACTCTGTATTTTGTGAATAATATATATTTCTCTTTTGCCTCAGCATCACGGCTACAGCAGCCAGTATCGGAGCCGCCGGTATTCCCCAGGCCGGCCTGGTAACCATGGTGATAGTGTTAACCTCCGTGGGCCTTCCTACCGATGACATCACTCTTATCATCGCTGTGGATTGGGCCCTGTACGTCTTTCTCTCAATCATTCATTCCCATTATAAATGTAGATTGCTCTTTATGATTGACAGGGTTGCCAGGTCTGTGTAAGAAAACCAGCCAAACCGCTACTCAAAACTTGCCCAATCACCTTCTGGGGAAAATTAGCTGTCAAAGTCGTTCCAAAATCATGTTTAGGCGAATCAAAACCTCCTTTTGGGGGTTCCTACCCCACTCAAAATCACAATCCAGGGGGGACCCCTGCAGGAACAGTATACAAGTAGTCCAATTGCATAGGAAAACTACAGATTTAGTAACACCGGTGATTGATGTTGATTAAGATTTCTGATTGTGCTTTATTAATATGAGGTTTACTGTATGTTAGGGATCGGTTCAGGACGATGGTGAACGTGATGGGCGATGCTCTGGCCACAGGAATCATGGCACACATATGCAGAAAAGACTTTGTGAAGGAGGGCGAGGAGGTGGGAAAGAGTTTGTAGAGGTTGTCTGAAAATAATAACACATTACATGTGGACCCTAACATCCATTCCACTATAAAACTGAAGATTTCATCTCTTCTGTTCACAGATTCCTCTCATCTGTGAGACCAGGCCCATGATCAGCATCCAGCAGATGATGTCCTATCAGAAAAACGGCTGCTTCCAGCCCCCTCCGCTGGGCCCCACGAGGAGACCCGAGCGCCTGTCGCCTGACGTGGCCCGTCTCATGCAGCTGGAGGAGGGCATCAGGCCCCCCGACAAGAAGAAGTCCCCCCACCCGTCTCCACACCATAAAGACAAAGACCACTGTACCATAGACATGAACGGTCTGGAGACCAAAGTCTAGACTCCTTCACAGACCAACCCTGAGCTGCGAGACCTTTGGATTTGTGTCAGTGTCTTTGTAGGGAAGCGATGAATCTTTGCTGAAGCGATTCTCTGAACGCTGAGCTCCTGGCTGAAGACGTGTGTGGAGGAAGATCGGTGTACGTATGAGTGCTTTCTCTGTGGTCCACAGGAGAGAAGAACAACACTCTTCATGGACAGCTTGTCTGAGGAATGTGGATATGTGTGGTTTAATTATGCTGCTGAGATCTTTTCGTCTTCAGAAAGGTTCTTTTCAAAGCTTTCTCTGTTTAGGTCTGCTCTTTCAGTAACAGAGAGAGAGAGAAAACTGTCTCCTGAAGAGATTTAACCACCAGTGATGACATACAGTGGCCCCAAGATGTTTTTGGACACTTGTAGTATTAAAAGTGTCCAAATATCAGTGCATTATATCAGGGGTCCTAGCTCTTCCACCCAGAGCTGTGGACAACCCCGAAACTTAAAGATGGCTATAGAAATGAGCTTATCTTTTAAATGAGCATTTTGATCAGCCTCCTATGAAAATAATATTGGTCATTTGAAAATAAGGCATTCAATAACTGACTAATAACTTTTTATTTGCCATTAAAGTGAAATTACTGAACCTAAACATAAGAGTCTGATATAAAAAAGCTCAATTAAAAATAAATCGTAGAGGTTTTTGCATCTGAAGTGTTCATATACATAGCCTGTTTTGACAAAGTATTTGGACACTTTCGGACTGCCACACATTAGAAAGATCATGTGACACTGAAGTAATGATGCTGAAAATTCAGCTTTGCATCACAGGAATAAATGACATTTTCTCAGGTTCCTCTGCTAGGACGCATTTATAGACACTAAACCATCACCAAAAGACCAGATGGTTATAAGTTAGTCAGAAAAGCTGCAGCATCATTTGTTTGTAGATGCTGCTTGGCTTGATCTGTTGATATCAAATGCACGTTTATGGATTATTTATACAAATTAGACTTTTGTGTGTCAAAATATTATACTGGAATACTGTAAATATAGATATATATAAACACTACTGTTCAAACGTTTGGGGATCAGCATGATTTATATATATTCAGCAAGGATGCATTAAATTGATCAGAAGTGACAGTAAAGACAATGTTGCAAAAAGTTTATATTTCAAAGAAATGCTGTTCTTTTGAACTTTCTGTTCATTAAAGCATTCTGAAAAAAAATGTATCACAGTTTCCACAAAAACAGGAAGCAGCACAACTGTTCTCAACATTGATAATAATCAGAACGGTTTCTTGAGCAGCATATTAGCATGATTTCTGAAGATCATGTGACACTGAAGACTGGAGTAATGATGCTGAAAATACAGCTTTGATCACATGAATACAAATACAACGGATTCATTTAGATTACAATAGATATTAGGCTGTCTTAGTGAGCATAAACATGAAACGATCCTCCCAACCCCTAATGTTTGAACGGTATTGTTTGCATATGAACAGACCTGTATCTCTGCAGGACGATGGTTTCTGACTCCTGCTCGTGTCTTGACAGATTCTTCAGATTTCAGGCCAAGCACAAATAACATGAACACTAACTTCTGTCAAATGTGTCAGAAGTGGGCTTTATGAACTCACACGTCATGCCACACATTCTCAAAGCCTTACACAACTTGTATGGATTCTTTCTATGAAAATGTCAAATGTAATAATTGCGATTTGAATGAAATTCCATAAAATGATGACGGACTGAAAGCGATGCATTTCTTCTCATTTTAGTGTTCAAAGATGACACATATGTGTATATGCATATATCTAGTGGGTTAACTTATTGGAGAGGGAGCATAACTATTATTAAACATAACTAAAATGCATCATGCATTCCTCAGTGATCTGGTCAGTGCAATAGTTCAGAACAGAGCAGCAGCCCAACACGTGCTCATTTGGTTAGATTGTGTTCCCTGATATCAGCCAGTGTGTAAGAGGTCTGTGGTAATTATTCTGGCCGCTCGTGGTTTAGCGGCATGTGAGGTGCAGATAGCAGCATGTGGATGTGTAATCAGGACCGATTGTAGGGATGAGCAGAAGAAGGACACAAGGTTCATACGGCCACATGGACATGTAAAGCAGCTGACACGCTGCAGGAAACAGCGCTGCCATTGCATCACAAGACTCACACACTGGCTAATTGCTCATTAAAAAGCTGAATTATTTTGCTATTTTTTCAGTCTGCTGATGAGCTTAACTAATCCTCTTTACTCAGGTTTAAGAACGGAGCAAATTATTCTCTCATATCGCTATCCACTTGCAAAGTTCATTTTAAAATTGCAACAAAATCTGAAGAAAACATCCTATTTTTCCTTATAAACATATGGTGCTTGTGTTGTTCTTGGTAACTGCAGAGTTTATATTTATACGGTCTTATTTGTGACCCTGGAGCACAAAAGCGGTCTTAAATATATTTATAGCAATATCCAAAAATACATTGTGTGGGTCAAAATTATTGATTTTACTTTTATGCCAAAAATCATTAGGATATTAAGTAAAGATCATGTTCCATGAAGATATTTAGTAAATTTCCTAAGCTAAATATAGAAAACTAAATTTTTGATTAGTAATATGCATTGATAAGAACTTCATTTGGAACTTTAAAGATGATTTTCTCAATATTTTGATTTTTTTGTACCTGCAGATTCCAGATATTCAAATAGTCGTATCTCGGCCAAATATTGTCCGATCATAACAAACCATTAATCAATGGAAAGTGTATTTATTCAGCTTTCAGTAGATGTATAAATCTCAAAATATTGACACTTAAGACTGGTTTTGAGGTCCAGGGTCACATTTTATAATATGCAATGCTGAAAGTGTTGGAGAAGACGGTGAGATCCATAACCAGTCACAGTTCAAACTGTTCCAGGATAAGAATCATCTTGATTTATGTCAAATAAAGTGCATTTTCAAACAAATCAACTGTTTGCTGATCAACAATGACCTGGATGAAAGAAAATGGTCATGTTTTATTGTAGTGACAAAGCAAAAGCAGATCCATCAGTGCAGAGACTGTATTGAAAAGTTACAGAAATTGTTATTACTGCGTATTAAATCTAAAAACATTATGGGAAATGATGGGAAAATGACACCATGTTTTGAAGTAAATTGAATATTTATTAGAAATAAGTGTTGTAGTTTTTTTACAAACGTGATTAATATACAATTATACAAAAATACTTTGAAATGACAAATATACCAACAGCCACAGTTCTGGCCTTTAAAGATTGGAGGAATATTTCAGAATTAAAGTCTGTTTCTCTTCTATTTGAATTGAATTGACTGCACACTAGATTTAAAGCTCCAACATAAGCCTCTGCAGGTATAGTTTGATATCTAATGATTAAACTGAGATTAATCCGTTAGATGCACATTATAGACCATGTTCATCTCAAGATTCAAGCTCATCACAACGGTGATTTGAAGACCATTTTACTGTGATACCAAGGACACATGACATGTATCTTCTTCCTGATATACCACAATATTATTATTATTATTGTTCAGGATCATTTCTGACATGCTCTGCTCATGTCTTTCAGGTATGTTAGTAACACTGTATTCTTAATTCAGATACCAACAGACTCACTGTTACTGTGTAATATTACACAACTTCATTCATTCAATCTCAGCACAAAATTAGATTTAGAAATCGATTAACCATCCTAGCATCTCTTCTCACGACTCGTTTGCATGAATTTGTGCCACTTCCCTGTTCATCAGTAGATGCAGATTCACAGTTTGGCTTTTCCAGGTGTCAGCTGCAGGTTCTGAAGTTTCATGGCCATTCCCATATTCCCAGTTATCTTTAGTTTTCCTTGGAAAAATGCCTTTAAACGAGAACACACGATTAACTCATTAAGGCTTCACAGAGCAGGGTTATTACAACTAAAGCCACAAAAGACATTTTTGGTTCTTGAAATAAAATGTTGACTGAAATAATATTTAAAAATAAAATCTGGTTCACAAACAATTAACTCTTGACCCGGTTTGGTAACACTATTTAATAGATATACAGTCGTTATAATTTTATATTAATAACAGTTATCAATATAAAAATATATAATATAAATGTTTCATAATAAATAAATTATATATACACACAAACATTTTACTTCAGCTAATAGACATTCTCATTTAGTTTACCTTGCAAATTTGTATGAAAATAACTAACACTGAAATAAAAAATATTATTTTTAAAGACATACAGATAATAAAAAAAACAATAATTGACTACATTTACATTTAGTAATTTAGCAGACGCTTTTATCCAAAGCGACTTACAATTGGGAATACATAAAGCAATTAATCTTGAAGAGGCAAACATACAGAGGAAGTGCCAATAACACCAAGTCTCAGGCATTGTTCAAATAAGTACAAGCTAGCAAGGTAAGGAGAGAAAGATAAAGAGAAAGATGAAGATTTTGAAAAAGTGAAAGAGATTTTTTTTTTTTTTTTTTTTTTATATAGTCAAGTAGAGTTGAAAGAGATGAGTTTTCAGTTGTTGCTTGAAGATTGTCAGGGATCCAGCAGTCCGGATGGGGGTGGGAAGATCATTCCACCGGCCAGGAACGGTGAAAGAGAATGTTCTGGAGAGTGATTTTGAGCCTCTCTGTGATGGTACCACGAGGCGTCGCTCACTAGCAGATCTCAGACTTCTGGAGGGGATGTAAGTTCATAATAGTGAGTGGAAGTAGGCGGGGCTTCTGGAGGGGATGTAGATTCGTAATAGTGAGTGGAAGTAGGCGGGGCTTCTGGAGGGGATGTAGATTCGTAATAGTGAGTGGAAGTAGGTGGGTGCT